>JAEBUN010000022.1:600000-874052 GCA_023014365.1 Lepiota brunneoincarnata | reverse complement strand
TCGGCTCGCATCGTAGGTTATAAGGTCGCAGCCAGACATTTGGTACTGAGAGCATTGCAGAGATAGTCAAGATCTCATTGCTGCAATTGAATTCAGGGCTCGAGATTAACACCTTGGCAAGCTGGTAGAGCGTCTGATAAGTCAAAGAATCCTCGGAGAGGGGACAGTCACGAACCTGAGGATCGAGGGGAAACTCTGCCAGAATTTTCCCTAAGGCTGTAAGACTGCCATCGTCGTCCATAGCCCCCAGGAAATTCAGGAGCTCCAGTGCTCGCATGAGCGTTTCTGGCGAAGGGGCATCCACGTAATCAAAGTGTCTGAGATCCTGACTTTGTGTTTCATACCTGGGTGTCTCAGACATATAAGCAGCAGACGAACCTTGATACCCAAATTAATTAACTCGAGGACGGTGTTTGCCAAATTGCAACATAAAATCTCTGGATAGTTTTGCTCTTCCAACTCTTTGATGAAGTCTTTCTCAGTATATAATCGGAAACATTTTCCTGGTCTGCTACGGCCAGCACAACTGGCACGCTGTCGCGCGGAAGCCTTGGAAATAGGACAAATCAACAAGCTTCGGCGCGGATCCGTGGATTGTACACCTTGTGCTTCGAAATCCAGGATCGACGACGTAGACGATGCCGCTGATGGTGACCAATGTCTCTGCTATGTTGGTAGATACAATAACCCTGCGGCCAAGAGGACCATCGGTTGTGCGGGGTTGAGGCGCTTGGTCGAATGCACGCTGCTGTTGTTCTGAGTACAATGGAATGCAGACGAGTGACCCAATGGTGTTAGGATTCTTATTTATGAAGCCATCTACCTCCAGTTTGATTTTACGACAAGCATCTTCAATTTCTTCCTCTCCAGTCAGGAACAAGAGGATATCGCCGGGTTCTTCTGCCCAGTGGATCATCAAAACGGTCCGAATAGCAGCCTCGAAATAATCCGGTTCGGGCTTTTGGCTATAGAAAACCTCAACTGGATGAGTTCGTCCAGGGACTATGAACAGGGGCACACTGGCATCAGAACGCAGGCTAAAGTAGTTCTGGAATTTGGCCACGTCGAGAGTAGCAGATATGACAATGATTTTCAGTTCTGAGCGCCGTTTCGCAACTTCCTTGAGGAGACCCATCAGGATGTCGGTGGCAAGCGTACGCTCGTGCGCATCATCAAGGATAATGGTGGAATAGTGCTCGAGGTTGTTATCATGCATAGCTTCGCGAAGAAGCATATCGTCAGTCACGTACTTGAGGAAGGTCGTGCCTGGTTCCGTCATATCCTCAAAACGGACTGAATAGCCAATGTGTCGACCGAACTGGACTACAGGGATATTCAACAATACAGTATAGGACAGGCACATTAAGTGACTCACCATCCATCTCATCCGCCACGCGCTTAGCCATAGTCATCGCCGTGACTCGTCGTGGCTGGGTGCATACCACCATCTTGCCTCTGGTATGGGGTAAATCCGAGTACGCAACAAATTGGGGCACTCTATTTATTTACTCAGCAACCAGCAGAAAATGGTTAGGCTATCGTAGGCGTACTGCGTGGTTTTTCCTGACCCCACCTCACCAGCCATGATGATCACTTGGTGTTCGGTGAACTAAGCCAAGAAAATTAGCGTTCATTAGTCCCTTTCCTGAGAAATAACTGGAAACAAAGAAAGGCCAGAGCGGAGGTCGCCTGTGACGAGGAAGGCGATTAATTGATCGAGAGGTACCGCTTGAACGTACCATCTTCAGGAACTCGTCCATCTGTGCAAAGATCGGAAGCTTTTTGCGTGTCTCTAAGATCTCTTTGTACTGCGGAGTATGAGCGAGTTTTGTGAACAGATTAACGTCATGATCCTGTCATCTGAATAAGAGCGAGATAGGGGCATGGCCGATCGAGTGAGAATTACTAACCAGAGCCTTTCTAACTTGTTCACCGGTAACTGTGCGAGGAATAAGGAAAAAGGGGCCCTTTATCTGTTGAAAGGAAGAAGACTCCTTGGAGGTCATTTTGGGGCTGTGCATCGCAAGCTAGTCAGGAATCTGGGGGAATCTGGATATAAAGAATCACGTGATATTGAATGCTTTGTTAGGCGCCAGGAATTTGGTTGGCTCTCATTCACGAGTGCCAGATACAAAATAGCCACAGCTGTAGCCTGAAGCAGCCCAAACCATTTAAATATTTGAATTAAGCTGAAGATGCGAAGGAGGGGATTATGACGAGGGTGATTAACTTTACAACTAGCGCCCGTCGATGACAGACATCGCCTCAAATGGCAGTGTCGAAGAACAAGGTCGCATTGAGTCCTCGTGTCCAGCTTCCAAGGCTGTATAATAGCACTCTTCTACCAGAGCTGTTGTACCTACTCCCCTTTCCCTCCCCTTGCTCCACTTAGGCCGGCCGCCCTCCGCCATCATGCCTTTCTTCGAGGGAGCGTATGACTTCGAGATAACAGGAGGAAAATTCTATGACATTCGTGGCAACCAAAACATCTATACGAACGACATGTCGAATAATATTACAGGAGACGGCAATCACACAGATATTCGCCGCAACCAATACGAGAGTGTCTCCAGTGCGTGTATTCCAGCTCGGTCGCCACGACCAAATCTGATATCAAACTTTGCCAGACTATGCTAGGTTTGCTGGTCAACCACATCCTCAGCCCGGCGTTCAGACAGGGACTGCGCAGCACAACGGCTGTGAGTTGCTGCGACTGGCTCGGGCGTAAGCTTTTGCCATTAACACATCGCTCCTGCAGATCGACAAGCACACCCCGGTGTTGCACAACCACCTAATCCCGCTGCACCTACCGATCAGTTATGGATGCAACATGGCTATCCCTACTACCCTTTCCCGCCGCAATTCCACGGTCCCCCTCCGGGGCCTACTGGCCATCCGCAATACTATCACTCACCCGGACACTCACAATATTACTATTACCCACCTCAACCCTTCTCTCCTCCGACCCCGGGTCAACATGCTGCGCGTGACCCGAACGGGACTCCCCAGCCTCGGTCTGTGGATCCTGAACAAGAACAGAACGACGAGATTGCCGAACTTGCCGACGAGTTAGAACACCAACACATTCGAAACCCTTTGGAGGAGGGGCAGCAATGATTCAGCAGTCCACGGAGATAGATACCCGAATACCAAACTGACGGCGACGCAAATGGTTTTGTTAATTAGGAATCTCGTCTGGTGCCCCAGTGTGAAGAATCTCTCGTAACACTCAATGACCGAAAGTGTATACAATCCGAGCCATAAATACAGCAACAATCCTATCCTTCACTAGCACTCAGAGGTCTGCAGTCTCCCGTCCGGGGGGTCCGCTAGCACCATTTGCTGAACCACCTGTCCCGCGTGAGCTAGCTCCCTGTAAAATGAACCCAAGGGTTAGCAAGACGCGCCGGGGCCTTTAGGCTTTCCAGGCTGCCTGTTGGCCGGGCGTTGCTCGCCTAGTTGGACTCAAAAGGGTCGGACCAGCGGATTGGCGACCACCACTGATATTACCAGATGCTCTGATTCCCTAGATGCTGTTGAATACGCATCCATTTATGGCGAAGTTAAAGTTGTTGAAAGACGGGCATTCCGGCTATCTTCTGTTCCACTTCTATACGGCCCTTGTTTCAACATCGCGACAGGAACCATTATACGACAGTACAAAGATTTCCTACTGTGGTAACCGATACGGCTTATTGAGTTCGATGATTACCTGTGCCCGTGTATCATATCGTCCCCACCCAGATCGCCTTTGCTAGAAGTAGTTGGTATCAGACGTAGTCATTGCAACCGGGCTAAATTATACTTCCTGTGTACTCTGTGGATCCCCGAATGATTGCTGTCTCCTGCTACATTGCGCGACATGTTACTCGGAAAGATGTTCTGGTCGCCTTTCAATATCGTACAAGTTCGATTGTGTGATAATGACGTTCTGAGCGCCGTGGAAGCTACCCAACATGGGGTGGGGTAACAAAGAAAAGGAGGTTAGGTTGGGGGAATTCCTTATCATGTACGGGTTTGGCGAGCAGACATTCGGATTCAATTCGACCTTGTAGTATTCAGTGACACTGCCATTTGAGGCGATGTCTGTCATATAGGGCGCTAGAATTGTGCGAAGTTCAATGTCATTACTTCCCACCAGTTTACTTCCAATGATCCGGGGCGCCGTAGTCACTGAAACCAGTCGCCGCCCACTTACTTTGTATCTGGCTGGCCTCTAGTTTAAGTAGAATGAACATGGGGGAACCGCCACTGGGGACTTCATCAGGTTTTGTTCCCAATATAGCCATGTTTGAATCCTTGTACTCGACTTGGAATTCAACGACATACATGTATCGAGGTCGCCGTCTGCAAGTCCCAACAACATAGGCCCGTAATACCCCTCCTCTATAGGCTTAGCATCCGTCTTTAGCAGAGGGCCCGGACTTATTGTATCAATGTTGCAAACCTAGGGGTGTACAAAAAAACACCACTCAACGTTAAACTAGCACGTGGTCCTAGATAATTACGACCGGAGTTTCCGCTACAAAGTAGTGGGCTTGGGTTACTAGCCCCGTTAATCGTTCACTCCACCCCAACGGCCAACTGGTTCCTCCGAGTTCTAGCTGGCCAATTGGATGAACTGTTCGAAAATATTTCTGCACGGTTGTAAATAATCAACTTGCGGAGCGCGACGATGGACACCCACACTGGCAAGGACTGCAAGTACTGCGCAAGAAATAGAATTACATGGAATCAAATAACCAGTTATTTACGTCCATATCGTTACAGCAAAAAAGTACCCTCCCTTTCCTGTTTTAGCTAGTCACGTGCAAGTTGTTCATAATTGTGCAGTAGGTGGCGTCCTGGGATTATTGGTCAATCGGCTTTATCGAAACTGGAAGAACCTAACCTCTATCAAGCCCACCGTTTGGCCTCTCAAATGAAAGCAGGCTTTGCATCGTGACAACTTCTCCCGCTCATGCACGAAGCATTTAGTAGTCACACTGACTCTCACTTCAGACGCCATTTTGTCTTTGGACGTAAAAGAGGGAGTTTTCATGGCCCATCCCTCTTTCTATCAGTGATCTCCTTGCATAATACCCGAGCTCTCCGTGGCTTTGGGTCGTGAGCGTTGCAAATGCCCCCTCATGTGGAACCTCAGGTCGCATTACTCCCACTACCGTCACAATATTGCTCTCCAGCACGCCCACGGGGCGAAAACCACGTCCTCAGCTCCCTGTTCTCGATCCTGCCCATTTATCCTGACGGCGGACTCCACCTTCTCCCTGGAAGTTGACGACGAAACAAATCCATCCCTTCTCATTCTGCTCGCCTGTCCTTCAAACATGTATCCTGAGTGCGTCAAACCTGAAAATTCTAATTCTACCAACTAATTCACTTCTCTGAAGCGCTCATCCCGGCACGACCAATGGCCAACACCCTCAAGCCTCTCCTAAGAGTAAAACTACCACCCGTCGCGACGGTGGGTCCCTCCAACACGAAACCCTCTCGACGGACGACCTCTCCGATGCCGCGACCATTTTTGAGGCCTTCAAGGACATCACTTTAGATTTGACATTCTCGTTCTCCGCTCAAAATTCCCCAGCTACGTCGACATCCGAGCTCCCTCCACCCGAGTCTCCTTCACCTGTCCCTCCTCCCTCACCCCCACTCCCCGCGGTTCCAGCAGCAGTAGCTCCACCAACCCACACATTATCTCGAACCATATCGTTCGCGTCCCAGATCTCACCACTTTCGCCTCTCATCAAGACGAAAAAGAAGTTCAAGTCAACCAAGTTCTCACCGGAACAGTCGACATCCATTCTTCGCGGCTCTTGGCCTGCTATCAAATACGTGGGGCGGGGGACGCCGATTGATAAGAATAGGAGGAAAGAGTGGAGTGGCGTATCAACGGAGAATGTGGCTGAGGATGGGTTGTTGTTCTCTCCGGTCGTGGAGGCTAGGTCGCTCGGTTCGCGATCTCCCAGACTCTCCTCTTCCTCTGACTGGGATTTCCTAAACACGGGGTTGCCTCCCTCTGGTTCCTCAATTCCCCCTATGTGTTCGATTTCTGTCCATGGACCCGTTGAGGAAGAGGAGGAAAGGAGAAAGGAGAAGGAGAAGGAGAAGGAGAAGGAAAAAGTGCCACCGTTGCAAATGATAGATATCGAACTACCTAGGGAAACCCCGGAAGACTGGGCCTCAGCCATGCAGACGGTCCTATGCTCCACAGAGGGAGACGAAAAAGAAGCGACGGCACCGCATGCCCTGCATCCTGCAGACCAAGTCGAAAAGACGGAACCGGTGCAAGGGGAGCAAGGCGGCTGCCGGGAAGTGTTACCAGAAGTTCAACTTCCGCAAGCAGAGCTGGACAAACTGCAGTCCGAACTTCAGTTTGATCTCAACATCGACAAGGCGTTGGATCTGGGCTTTAGCCCCGTTGTTGCTGACGGCGCTTTTTTCACGTTGGCGACAGCAGCGGCGGCGGCGGGGGGCACTGATTCCGACAATTCGAACCCGATGATGATGCGCCGCACCTCGACGATGTCTTCTCATTCGCAATATTCTACCCCCTCTGAGGGCCCTTCCGACGACAGACCCACTCCACCTGGTGCTGGAATGCAGGATCGACAAACCCCCGTCACACGAATTTTCTCAGATATTAGGTCGATCACTAGCGCCAACGGTGATACATGTGCCGCCAGAATTGTCTCTTCCAAGGAGGAAGAGGGAATGCCTTGGTGGAAGAAGGCTCTTGGAAGGCTAAAACGGGTTCACGTCTTGCTCCGGCCTCATCGTAGCACGTGTTGATTCACGCTACTCATCCGCCATTAGGATATTCAGACCGCCTCTATTTTTTGTTTTCAAAGGACCTTCATGTCTTTTTTTTTTTTTCCCTACATCTCTAGGTGCATTGGCCTTGGCTGCGCATATCTCACGCTCGTTGCCTTTTGTTTTTTTTAATCGGTATTGCGGTTATTCCGGCTCCCCTGCACTCGCGGGTGCCGGGCATCCTAGTTCAGAGAGCACTCCGCAACTTATATTGGACAATCACATTCTTTATACGCCCAGTACCTCCTCGTTTTGCGTTACGCTTATCTTGTCATTATTTCTCAAAAATACCACGTGTGTTTGTTTCGGCGGGTGCTGCCAAACAGAAGAATACCGTTCGCTAAACTCTTTCCATCTTCCTTCCCGAAGAAATGGGAGATGTCAAGCCAATAGATCCATACAAAGAATTTGCAAGCATTACGGTTTGTGTGTTTTCCTTAGGTTCATTAACACCCTGAACTCAAGGGGACTCCTTGCAATAGGGCACCCGTGTTACCTTTAAGAGCAGCGCACCCTACATACCCCAATATGTGATCTCGAACCTCACAGCAACCTCTGATCCTGGGAGTGTATACGCCAATCGGGTACAAGGGCGTCAGATCCTTCTTGAGAACCCGGTACGAGACGTTCGCAAGCGGAAAGAAGAGGAAGAGAGGCGTCAGAAGGCCAAGGAGGCGAAGAAACGCAAGAAATTGAATGTGATTGGGAAATTGGAAGCGAAAGAGAAGGGCGTATGGAAATTAGACAAGGCTCAATCAAAGTGCGTTGATATGTCTTCGTCTGGGGAACACCGTCGAAATGGCTTGATATAGGTATCGGCTTTTTGTTCCTCTCCATCACTTTTGGATGAGTTATATGTCGGAGCTGCTTGGACTATCTCACCCTCCAGATGATGGCGCCCCACCGACAGCGAAAGCCATACCCCCTTCTGCTACGACGCACCCGAAACTTGTCAAAGCCGACTTCCACGGTGCGATCATGACTGGTATGTGGATCGTTTTTGACGATCATACTACCCCCACCAGGCTGATGTATATTTAAATCAAGTGCGCCAGAGCAAGAACCCGTGTCTTGTGGGCCTATCTGGCATCGTCATCCACGAAACAGAAAACGCTTTTAAAGTGATAACGAAGACCAATGCAGTGAAGTGTAAGTGCTTGGGTTGTTGCTGTTGTTGTTGTTGGTAGTGGTGGGTGTGACGTTCCCTCGGTGACCATTCTCTCCTCACAGTGCTACCGAAACAAAACTCGATATTCGTGTTCGCAATTCCGCTTTATTCGACATTGCCGTTATCGCATACGCCCCATGTGCCACTTCCCCTTCCAGACCCTGTGAATATCCCCGAATCGACGGTCCTGGATGTTCCTCATTTCGAATTCGAGTTGTATGGCAATCAGTTCCGGTTCCGTTCGGCAGATAGAGCCGGTCGAAAGTTTAAGCACAAGGAGACTATCGAGCTCTAGGGTTCGGTGCTCTCGGAGAATGGAAGTTGCCGGGGTCACGGTGGCCGGTGACCCAGAAATATCAATCATTAGTTTAATACCGACTTAGCGACAGTAAAAGGCGTCACGATGGGTCACCATGCAGAACAATCCTCGGCTACGCAATGACGTCGAGGGTGCCCCCCGCTGCTATCTATGGCTGATGCAGCTGTATCATACTTAGAGCTTAGGGCGAAGTTTATCGTGTGGGTTGGCTTCGGTGACGTAGGGTTGCGTCAGACTCCTTTGCGTGATCGACTGATGTCGTCGAAATGATGTATTAGCTGATGTTGATAAAAAGTGGGGCCAAGTATCAATACCCTGTGAGTTGAAATCAAGATCTTCGAGCCGAACCGGAAGAGCTACTGGAGAGAATATACCGACCGCGTGGAAAAATCGTATGCCAGGCGTTTGTTTCACAGGCCCGTCCACGAGGAGAGGAGCAAGATAAGGGGGGTTCCTGACCTATATCCGATGATCATCTATGCTGATATTATCACTGATTACAACATCAGCGCGCGTCTTACCTGGCCGTCCCTCAAACCCTCCCTTTATCTCGGTCATGTGCTCATCCATCGCATCAGTAGTCTCGTGATTATTCCCGTCTAGAACGACCGCTGCCCACTTCACAAATAAGGGATTTTCAGATGGATGCCTTATCTTGAGTCCATTGTTTGATTTTCTCATCTCCAGACCAACTTGATTCCTCACACCGTAAGTATCGTTTTATTCGCTGAGTTGGAGCTGAGTGGCAGTGGATCAATGTTTCAACCGGCGAACTTGCATCACCTGGGAGAAGGAATCGAGCCATGTGAGCAATAGTGCCATGAGTATGCCTGGTATGAATCCCAGCTGCCATCGAAGCACCTTGATAATTGGCGACGATCCTCCGTGCGGGTTCTATTCACCCTCCTCCATACCCTCCAGCGCACGGGCTCTGCGCTGACATTTTCCTGCTAGTTCAACAACTTATCCACCCATCATGTCTGTTGGAATTTCGACGCTTTCTTACGCCAAGTATGGCAAGGCTAATGTCCGTGTCTTCCGCGTTGTGCGTGATGGCAAATGGCACCATGTTGTTGAGTACAACGTCACCGCGCTCCTCGAGGGGGACATAGCTCCTAGGTGAGCAAGCACTCTTGGCTCTCTCTCGTCTGTCAACCCCTGTGAGATGAAATCATACGAGAGAGCGGTCTGGGCTCTTTCAGGGGTGCGGGTACTGATGGTGCCTGGGTGACCAGTTACACTGAAGCCGACAATAGTGTGGTCGTTACCACAGACTCCAGTACGTCTCTCTCCCTCTTCCTTCTTCTATATCTCTCATCTCGCTCCACTTGCTCATTTTCCTTACCCTGCGTCGACTTGCGCTATGACTGCTTTGGGTATTAGTCAAGAATATCACATATTGTAGGTTATTACTTTCTGCTGCGCTGCTACGGAGAGAATGCTGAGGTTGTGGCCATCATGCTTAGACCTCGCAAAACTATCGCCCCATATCCTCTCCCCTGAGCGGTTCGCCTTGCATCTTGGTACCTTCCTCGTCTCGAAATATGCGCATATCCACAAGGCGCACGTCACCGTTGAGCAGCTCCGGTGGACTCGAATCTCAGTGCCGGGTGAGCAACAACAGTATGAGGAACACCCCCATTCGTTCTACAGGGATGGAGAGGAGAAGAGGGTAGTTGAAGTTATCGTGAGTTTTTTTTTCTTGTTTTGTTTTGAGGTTCTCGATGGGATGGCGGCTGATGCGTTTGCCATTGGGCGTCTACTTTAGCTTGATGCGACTGCTGGCAAGGACAAGTTGACTGCGAAAGTGAGTGCCGGTATTGCCGACCTCCTCGGTGCGTCCTTTTTCCTCCTACCCCAGTCGTTGTTGTCCCAGGTGAAACTCAAATCTCTACTATAGTCTTAAAATCCACTGGCTCTGCGTTCGAAGGGTTTATCGTCGACGAGTTCACGACCCTCATCCCTGTTAACGACCGCATCTTTTCCACGGCTGTCGACTTCACCTATACGTTTGGCGACATTGCGATTAGGGCGCCCACAGATGAGAAAAAGCTCGAATTTGTGGTGCCTCTGAAGGAGGGCGATGAAGGATTTGAGGGGAGTGTGTGGGATGGGGAAGTTATGTTGCGAGCGAGGCAAGCGACGATGGAGGTATTTGCAAAGGATAAGAGCACCAGTGTGCAAGTGCGTATTTCCATTTTGATTTTTGAATTTGAATTGCCTCCCCCCCCTTTTTTTTTTTTTTTTTTTTGGCCTTTCTGGCCCGTTTTCCGAGATTTGATGTCTTGGCTACATATGCGAGGGGAGGCTTTTCTGCTCGTATGGCGTGTTCGGGTTAGCAAAGTCCCAGGCAACCCTAGGCAAGGAGCTCCACAATACGACATGGAATGTCAGCATGTTTGTGACCTTGTGTGCAAGCGTTCACACACGTGCGAGACCCCCGTTTCCTGAAATTGCCGGGATCGCGGAAAATCCCCCCCCAATTTATCTCTTCTTGGGTTGATTGTTTAAATTTTTTTCTTTTCGAAATTGGCGGTGTTTGGGATAATTTGATGGATGTGGGGAGGGGTCATCAATTCCGGAGCCGTGTTGCTGGGCGGGATGAGTTTTGCATTTTATCACGAGATGACATTTGTCTGCTCCCTTATGTCTGATTTCGGTTTTTCGTGACATCACTGACTATTGTTCTCTGCGTTGGTTATTGGGAATGAAACAGGCAACGTTGTACAAGATGGCCCAACGGATCATCGCTGAAAACCAGGGTGTCCAAAATGTTTCCTATACCCTCCCCAACAAACACTATATCCCGGTCGATATGAAGTATATCGGGATTGACAACGTCACTCCGTATGTTTCTGTGTTATTTTTTGTTTGTTTGTCCTCTTTTTTTTCCTTTTTTTTTTTTTCTTTTTGGTCTTCCATTCCCTTCATTGCTGTGCGCGTCACAGATTCATCAAGAAAATGATGGACGACAGCTCGATATTTGCATTCATCAACCCATCCACTTGTCTGAATCCGATCATTGATATCTGGATTCTTTCCATCCCTCAGCCGCTCGCAGTTCTAATGGGGGTGGAGTTACGTGAAAGGCGTACTTCCAGATTTGGCAAGGGAACTGTGGTTGCTCCCTTCCATTGTCCATACATACCCTCACCCTCATGCTTCTCCCGTTCCGTCATTTCGGTTTTCGAGGCGACACCCGGGGGGGGGGACGTGGCCGTGGAAGCTTTCCGGAACTACACAAACCCTTGAACCTCCTATCCCATTTTCGTTCCCCCCCCTCCTCACTCACCCTCGCGGCCCTTGTATTTCGCGACGGGTATGGGTGGGGGGACGCACGGGTGTCCGAGTTAGACGGATGCCGGGAGGGGACTGCTGATTTTGAGCGGGAAGTGGAGCAGAAGAGATGGGGACGGCCGCTTTTTGCAAAGATCTTTTCTTTTTTCTGGGCTTCTCTTCTTTTCTCGCACTCACACTGCACAGCCTATCGGGCAGCCAGCTGCGCTCGGGCGTCCGTCCGTTGCATCTATTTATTCCCTCCAACCTTTATTGTTTATTTATTCTTGGGGGGGGGGGAAGGGAAGATGGGTTTACGCGTGAATCTTGATCTCACGGATGAGGGGGGTCTGCGAGATAAAATGGGGATGCCGGTCGTCGGCACGAGATGTGAATTTAGTCGTGCAGGGAGGCCGTTTGGGCATGCTTCTTTTCTGCACGAGACAACACGACGACAGCGGATATATCGACGCGCTAAACCATTCTGGGCCGTGCGCCTCTCCCGGCTCTGACCTCGTTGTGAAATTCTGCCTTTTTTGTTGTGTGTTTTATGGGCTCTTGGGTTGATAGATGGACACACTGCTGATCGACCGTTATGCAGGGCTTGCGCGGAGGTATTTTGTCCGATTGCTGCGCCGAGGTCCGTTGAAAAGATGCTTAGGTGTTATGAGCGTGTGACTCTGTGCTGACGTCACTTACCCGATGTTCGCTTTGGCAGTGGTTTGATCTCCGCTACGATCTCGCGCAAATAGACGACGTCATTTTGTCAGTGGCTGGGTTGGGTGGCTGGGTTGGTGGTCTGTGCGCGATGGGGCGGAGGAGTGATGATGGCTTTTGGGGGGAGGAACTGTAGTCGCCGAGACTGGGGAGGGAGCGTCAGGGCGGAGGAGATAGGCGCAGCGAGGGAGGACAGGGAAGAACGTGTGGGGAGGGAGGGCGAGAGAACGAGGGAGGGGGGGTCGTGCGTTGCCAAGGGCCGTGTGAAGATGACGTCTAGGGAGAGTAACTAAGTAGAAGGAATTAAACTGATCTTAAATAACTACACCGTCATTGACCAGCGACCAACTCGACACGATGGGAGGAGACCACAAGTGCCCCGTCTGCCAGGCCACCTTCACCCGTCCTCAGCATGTCGCCCGCCATATGCGTTCTCGTGAGTTCCTTTTCTCTCCTCACCATCGCCCCACTTCCGATTCTCAATCGCTCCCATTCTCCACAGACACAGGTGATAGACCCTACAAGTGCCAACACTGTGGCGACCAATTCGCTAGAAGGTGCCCTATTTTTTTTCTTTCCCCTTCCTCAAGCCCCCTCTTCTCATCTCAGGCTAGTGATCTCCTTTCGAGACATATTAACAAATGCCATGCGAATGAAAAGCCACCTCAAAATCCAGGCTCCTCCAGACGGAAGGGTTCTGCCTCTGCCTCGCGCGCCACTACCTCCAAACAGGCATGTGACCAGTGTGTCCAATCCTCTCTTCCCTGCGATGGCAGCAATCCCTGTAGTACGCCTACTACTCCCTCCACCAATAATATACTTTTTCATTTATTACCCCTTTTCCTTTTTAGCCAAATGTACGCACCGTAAAGCCCGCTGCACCTATGTCAAATTCCATAGGCAGACAGCTCCCGTAGGCCCAGGACACAACCCTCGCCCTAACGCGCCCCCGAACAGCAACCTTGACCCACCCTCCTCCATCTCATCCTCCCGCATCCCCATCTCTTATGCCCAACCTGACGACTTTTTCCTTGCACCCGCACCTCCCTCATCTGTACCCACCTCCATGGCAGAGACCCTCTACAACGCTCAGTCCTTTGCCTTCCCACCCCTCTACCCCGATTCCTCCTCCACCGCCCCACACACCGACTTTACCTCCAAATACAGGGCCCAGGCAGAACTTCTCCGGAATACCACAGCACTCACCAGCAATGGGCACTTTGCCCCCGCTGGTGGGACGGATGGTCCAGTGGGTCCCGGCTTCCCGGGCTCAGCCAATCTCTCACCTCCTGGTGTCTATTCTGATCCTCGCTCGGCCTCTGGTGGCTCATCGTGGGTATCGTGGAGCCATGACCAGGACCCGTCCGACTCGTACGACGCCGCGCAACAGCAAAGCCTGCATGGTAATACTCTTAATTATCGTTACTAGAATTAATTGTAGTGCTAAGCGAGGATATCATTGTTTTGTTTCATTTTTACCATACAGATAAGGATATGCACCGTGGCCATGATTCCCTGTCACACCACTCACACCCCCAGCAGCAGCAGCATCACCAATATGTGAACCACCACGGGATCACCCACGGTTTACAACAACTCCCTTCTGGCGCCAGGACGTATCCACATCAGGCCCAGGCTTCTGCTTCCTATCTACGTCGCGGATCCGTCGAATTTGGAGGTAGTGATGGAAGCTCGAGTGCGGCCGAGCACTCCAGCATACCTTCTTCCGCCTCCTCCTCCTCTGTCCATCTTCCCTTGGACAATCTCACTTTACAGCAGAATCAAGGCCAACACGCACACATGTTGTCTTTTAACGTAAGTGTTGTTATCCATCTCCCCGTTTCTATGATACTTTTTTTTTCTATCGGACGCTCACTGATTTACCCATACTCTTTTGCTGTGCCGCTTTGTCCTTCTATCGGCAACCACGTTTCTCTTTCCCTCCTTGTCATCCTCCGTCTTTGTCTCTTCTTTGTTTCATCCCCGATATAGGCTCTTGAAGACCTTTCGAATCACAATAGGGATTATGCAAGCGCTGGGTCGCAGGACCCCGCAGCAAGCGGCAACAACAAATTAGCCACGGACATCAACAATCAGAGTGGGTTGAAAGGAGGCGAGCACGGATTCTCGTCTGCCTTTGGTTCAATGTCGTTGGATGATCCTAATGTGCTCTCAGGCCTTGCCACTGATGGCGCTTCCTTCTTTCCAAACATGAATATGGAAATGGGTGGGATTCCCTCGTTATCTGGATTGCCCACCGACGACCCGGACGCAACACCGATGCCTCTGAGGGAAAGTGCGCCACCGGTCTCCCTCGCACTCCCAATGAGAAGCGCTAGCACGAGTGCGCTCAATAGTGGTGCGACCCCGAGAGAGGTTGATTCGAAAGAGATGAGGGACTTTTGGAAGCAATATATGCGCACGCCTCTCAGTGGGCCGGGCCCCGCTGCTGCGTCGGAATCACAATCCGGTGCAAATTCGTCGCAACAGCATCAACATCAGGTGATGTCCCCTCCTGGGGCCAGACGTCCCCGTGTGGCGTCTATGCCCAGCTCCAAAACGCCCACTATCGTGTTTTCGGGTCAGAATGGTCACCAGTCCCGAGAGACCGATGCAAATAGAGAGGGAGAGTCTGGAGTGCGGACTACACTGCAGGATGATTTGAGGAGCTATGAAGCCGCCGTGATGGCAAGGAAGGCGCCGACCAATCTGAGTTTAGTACCGAAGGCGAGGAGAGGGACAATGCCAGCAGTGGGTCCTACTGCTTATTCTGGTCCCACCAGCATCACCCAGGGTGGAAGCCCGGTCGTCGCGGGAAAGGGGATTGGAGTAGTCCCCTCGGTCAAACTTGATCTACTCAGGCAGAGCGCCGCTATCGACGCGAGGCCCGGTAGCAGCTCAACGACTCATAGCGGCTCGCCTAGAGATTCTTCCCTGGCGGGCGCATTTGGTGTGCAACAGCATCTCCAAGGGAGCCCACATCTTTCTTCGTTTGCTCTTCGCCGTGGGAGCCCGGGATCGAGCACAGGGGACTCGTCTTCCCGCGCGTCATCCGTGTCTGTGGACCAGGAAGGAGATACTGATGATGATGCTGCTTCTGGGGAATCTGGGCGTGTAGGAAGGTTGCGACCTGCGTTTAAGCGATTGGCTTCACAAACCCTAGGACCTCCCAACGCGAAGCGTGCGTTCTTCGTTCCGCCTGCCACGATGGGCGGAGATGTCAAGGAACAGCAGGAGTTGGAGCAACATCAACATGAGGCGGGTGTCGGCGTAGATGTGGGTAGGGATGAATATGGACAGGGGTATGCGCCTGGGGCACTTGGGATGCACTGAATGCGCGCGCCGACCAGTCCCTAAGGGGGTTTGGAGGTAGGATAGAAAGGAGGGAGGAGGGATGTGGGACCAGGCTTTGGGTAAGATACGACTTTACGGCTTTGTGACCCGTGTGGTTTATGGCTTGCTTTTGATACGGGTTGGCTGTATTTTTGGAAGACGCAGAAATTCTGTGGTTGCGGGTATTTGCGGCTGTTGCCAGCGCGCGGTATTACTCCCTGATATCATGGGCTTCTAGCGCGGATGCTCTTTTTGTCTGTGCAGGGACGTTTGTTTGCTGGCGTAATTTTGTGTAGTTGCCTTTGATCTCTCCTCTTCTCTTTTCTTTCTCTTGTCTGTTCTGCTTGATGATTGATCCCTTTAGATTGATTTGTATAGCGCGCTTTCAGGACGAACTTTGGTCGAAGAATTACGCCCACGACTTTTGCACCATAATGTCCCCCATCCCCTTTTTCTTGTAACAGCTTCTACCCCTTTGTTCATTAAATCACCAAGTAGAATGAAGTGTAACTACTCGTGTACTTTGTATGTAGCTTGCCAATTGCGTGTAGCCAAATTTGATCCCTTTGTTGTCTTTCTTTTTTCCTCCGCCCCAAGTGATGATTCGAGCCGGTTTTGGCATGCGAAGTGCCAGTATTGGGCCAATTGGCACTGCGCGAGGGGACGGTATTTGTCCATAAACGTGTGTGCATCTGTCGAAGCATTTTGGCGATACGGGTGGCAGGGAAGTAGTGGAGTGGGTAAACCTTCTTCTCGATAATTTGAAATATTCTTGCCGGGAGACCCAGGGTCTAGGTCGGTCTGGCTCCCTGTTGTTTCCCTTATCCCAAGTTGAGAGAGGTTACCCACGCTGAATGGAAACACGTCTCTTTCGACGGGCTTCCGTATTGTTGTTTTGAGTTTGCAACTGCCAAGGGCGGGGCGGGTTACCACGATTTTTTTTTAAAAAAAATACAGCGAGGGGGCGGGGGACGTGTGTATTATGGAAGTTGCTTGATTTGATATGCAATTCAATCGAGCGCGCGCGATCCCAGGCCGTAGACGCCAAGTATTATCGCCAGCCGTTTTGTTTTATTTTGTATTTTTTTTTACGGGGGGGACCCTCGGAAGTTTTCAAACGCACCCCCCCCCCCTCCCCCCCTGGACTCAGAGGGAATGGAATTGTAACTGGCAATTTCGGAGGTTTTTTAATCCGACAACAGCTTGAATTAACTCAGGGGGAAGCCGCGCCGTGTGCGCCCTGGAATGTATAGTACAGTGGGATTGGATGGAGAAAAAAAAAATTACTCATGTTGAATTGTCGCGGTTTATTTTTATAAGATCTTTCTTACTTATTGTTTGGAAGGAACTTCGATGCGAGTCGGAGGGAGTTTCGTAGCGATTGTGTGGTTGTTTCGAGATGCTCTTTACCCAGGCCTCGGTGGATGTGTGAAATTGAGAAGAGAAGAGCAGTCGGGTTGGGAAGGAGGGGGGAAGGGGTGTGTTCGATGAAAAGTATTCTCGCTTATTGATGCAGGGGAGACGGGTGGGCGGGAGCTGAGGTAGGGGTTACGACTCGTCGGGTTCTTCTTCTTCTTCATAGACTCCGTTGATCGTTGATTTGCAAGGGTTACTAAGAAGTTTAAACGGTGGGAAATATGAGGGTTGGGAAGGGGGTTTTCTTCATCAGCGCCCGTAACAATAGTGAAATGATTGATTCGCCCGCTATGCTGTGTGGCTCGAGCGCACATGACTGGGCTATCTCTGGTCTCCCCCTCCCCACATCGGTGGTTGTGAGACGGATACAGGCCAACACGGCAAGGATGCCTGGCAGATTTTCCAAGTTCGGACCATTCTGAGGTTGGACGTTCCCAGGCCCTCAAAAAAGGGAAACGTTCTTCTGTTCAGGTGAGGGATGAGAAAGTTCGGCTACCGGCGAAAGGAAAGGTCAAAGACAAAGAGAGGGAGGGTGGCTGGGTGAGGGTCTTCCCTTTTGCGCTTCCGGAACCTGCGACGACATTGGCATATGTCAAATATCTGCGCGTAAGCGACGTTGGCAAGGGTTTGATGGGACTTCTATTTCATCCAGGGTCCGTAATCTCATAATATCGAGTTGTTTAAAGAAAACATTCATCCACGGTTTACATATATACGCCAAAGTAACGCATATAATTTCCGTGGAACTGGGGCGGGGGTAACACATATATATTCCCCGTGCCATAAACCCGAACCCTCGTTCGCAACCGATTGTGTTGTCAATCGAATACCGAGTGGAACGCTGCCATATCCTCTTTGATTGGGGTTGTTGCGTGTCACGGATAAATTGTTGGTTGACAATGATTAATTAACGCAAGGATTGGTTGGTGAGCCTGAAACATGCTTACTGCCCTCTAGACGACTGTTACTTGCTTCATGCTTGCGTTTATGATGGTCTGGACAGAAGCTAGTAGCTTACTCAGTAAAGTAAAGGGTAGCCGCGTCTGGACGGTCTCGAATGCTCATGGCCTCCTCACACCTCTTCATAGTCGATTCGTCTGAGAATATAGTTCTAGAAACACCTCTGACTAGTTCGCTTCTCCCGGTAATATAAATACGACGGGTTATAAGGGTAATACGATAAAAATACTGATCCTTTCCGTTTTCACCTCGTTACAGTCGCCACTGACCATCATTTCCCTCCCTCGTGTCTTGTCACAAGAGATCTCGCATGTTTTAAACCATTCAAACCAGCCAACTTTGATCACTACTTCTGCTCTCATTCGCGAAGTTGATTGTTATCATGTTGCATGTGGGCCTACCCCTCATGCAGATCCGGGGCGCAGCATTGAATGCTCAAGTTGCATCTATCCGTGAGTTTGTATATGAGAGTCAGCTAGAGTGTTTACAAACGGGTTGATCTTGGGGGGGGGGGGGGGGGGGGGGGTTGGGCAGGATAGACTACTTCGATTCCGGAACCCCGTACCGAGCTTAGTAAATTGATGCTACTACTGCAGTCCGCGGGGGAAGTCAAACTCAGCCTTGAACGAGAAGGGCGTGTATTGATGTGAGAGTTCTGAGTTGCTGCCGAGTGTTGTTAATCAGACATTTATGGATTAAAGGGTCCTTGGCCGAGCACATTGGAATTTACCGCCGGAAGGAGAAGCCCATGCCCATTGGGGTCTTGGAAATGGCGCTAGTGTTATAGTGAAAGACGGCACGGAGAAACGGACAATAAATGAACGAGGACCGGACACAATGGAAATGAAATGTCGATAACTCGGCTTGTGCACATATCCATTCGGCAACTGTGTATAATTTGGTTCTGTTCTGATACGAAAGCAAAGGATTTTTCGACCAATGAGTCAGTGCCCAAGAATAGAGGGCTAGTGGAGCCATTGACCGCAGTCAAAATGGCGATGCAGATTTCAAGTTATATGATTGGCTCAAGCTTATGCGTTTTCCTACGCGGTCACATAAGAACGGACGCATTTTCTCGAAGAACATATGATCACCGGTTACGCTCCCAGAAGGGTGGGGGGAGGGGGGTCTCTGCCAAATTTGGTAGTCTATGGTTCTTCAGCCACTCTCGACATACAAAGTTCATACAAAGCTTGAGACAAAGAGCAGAGCAGGTGCATCATGATGTTATTTCTAGGCTGCCATCCTGTGGATCCATTGGTTCCCTTCGGCATCCTTACAGAAGACATCGTGAGTTGTTCACGTGGGCTTGCCACATCGCCTACGCTACTTCGTCCAAAAGCCGCTCTTTTGGGACACTGAGAGTCGAGGGCTGAGGCAAGACGAGGTATTCTTTCATCGGCTAGAGATTTTTTGCCCTATTCTACAAGGCAAGAACGACTGGAGTTTCACTGGTTGGCCGAAGCACCGTGGAGCACCCCCAGGACGAAATTTTCGGTCGGCAAGACTCACTCGCCCACCGCTAAGTCCGCAGCCAATCACCAAATGCCGGCCGGCCATAAAACTAAACCCATATAATGGAGGATATCTGAGTTCGGGTCGTTAGGAAGGCCGAGAAAAAAAATATACAGCAGCTGAATTGCCTAACGTGAAGGAATATACTTCGCTGTCGCCACTATCGCCAAAGAAAGACAGAAGGTTAAAGTCATTTGTGATGCATCAAGGTGGCATCAAACCCTGATAGTGATCACGGAAAGTTACCTATCATTTTTTTCTCCTTGCGCGTCCGCTTGACGTTTGGCTTCAGTGGCTATACGACATCATCGCATATTAATGTAGTGGGGACCCACTCGAGCGCGGTCGTCGAGCGGACGCGGACGACGGGGCTGCGCGGAGTGTGTGAATATGATTCTTGCTCAGCTAACACTCACAGCAATATAATGCCACTTTAGGAGGCAACGCCAAGACCATCTGCCTACGAGAAGCATTACACAGCAGAGCCACCACGGGTTTACACCAACATTTTATTCAATGGCCTTGGGAGCTTTCTGCCGTCCAATCCGCTACCTCGTACCCATTTATGGCTGTGCTGGATTGGTTATACAATAAACCGCTTGAATCGAAGCCCAGGAGGAGTTAGTCAAGGTCTTTGAATTTAAAACGGCTGAACATCCTGCCGCAGGAATATGAGCCGACCCTGTGGTTCTGAGCTGTGAAAACCAAAGGAACTCCAGCAAACTCTCATCCAACAAGCGCTGGTTGCAAATGCCGGAGATTTCTCTATCTCCAGGCTCTTGTCTCTCAGAACATCTTTCGACAGTGAGACAGTAACCAATGCCATTGCTGCTACTTCCGAAGGCTCATCGTTTAATATCCAACCTCAACACGTTACGGGCTTCCTCGTGGATTGCCAGAGCAGGGGCCACCGTCGAGTTTTACCCTTGGCTCAACAGCTACACCCGGGGCAGGGCACAACACTGCCGTCGAGTGACAATTTTCCTCGGGATATCGTTGGGCGTGGGGGCTTGTTTGATACTCCATTGAGCATATTGAATATACTGCAGATGATAAGGAATATGTCTGTGAATCACACGGCCCAAAGCCGGCCGTGCAATTTTCTCCGGGTGTCGAAACTACCACAG
Source organism: Lepiota brunneoincarnata (assembly GCA_023014365.1). NCBI lineage: Eukaryota > Fungi > Basidiomycota > Agaricomycetes > Agaricales > Agaricaceae > Lepiota > Lepiota brunneoincarnata. The sequence continues at coordinate 853,408 of JAEBUN010000022.1, read as the reverse complement.
ATTACAGATCAGCGAGGAAATGGGATGGGTGAGGGTATATCCTCACTCCGAATTCGAGGTCCTGGTTATTTTGGTTGGTGGCTGCGCCAAAGTGTATGGATCGATCCCAACGCCCACTTTGATTGATTACACCTCGGCCAACTTGGACCCTGTAATTTGTTATTTTTTCTAGGTCCTCAACGAGATGTGGGGCTTACCTTGACCCGCGGATTTCTACAATTATTGGTACGTAACACCTTTTGCAAATGGGATAAATAGTCGGACAGCCCGTGGTTGCAAGGGGACAATCGGGTAGGGGACCCTGGTGGCTGGTACTATGCTTCTTGGAGATGCGTGGCTCCTGGTGCACTGGCCGGTACGCGCTGAGGTTGGTGCTGCGCCCGCAAGATCAAGGGTGCTGCAGTAGGCTTGATTCTACCCATTTGTCAACGGAATTTCCTACTGGTATCGGCGGCGCGGGTTCTCGCACCTTTTTTTTTTTTTTCGAGGGGACGGAAGTTAAGCCGGCTTGGTGGGGAAGCTTACAATTGACAATGCTACGCCGTACTCTCTCCCTTATTATGATAAATCGCTTATTGATAAGCGATGCTCTCATGTGATGCTTGATGTAACAGATGACCTATCCTCAATTAGGCTACAACAAATTTTGTAGGAGTAAGTGCGCTCGCACAGACGCCTAAAGATAGCTTTGACATAGTTGGGGAAAGTAGCAGCTGTATGTTAGGGTACGATTGAGGTGCACCTGGTCCCGTACTACCTATATCTTTGGCCACGTATTCCTTTTTAGTTAGAGAAAAACGTAGTCGGAGTGCTAGCTCGGAACGCGGGCACCTCAGAAAATCACGCCATCGACCAGGGCGTCATGGTATCACTTGTAGCATCTGCGCGTCTCATCTCAGACATACTCTCCGCCACGTACTTAATGAATTAGTAATAGTGTTATCACCTACAAGGACCATATCCAACGGAACCTATCTGACAATCAATCCCTTGGACCCTTCATGCCGCATTGTCATCAACTCCACCCACAGCCAGTTCAAGAACGACCCAAGTGCCACTATGGGACCTCAAGAGGTAAATATGTAGCAGTGGCTCGAGGGAGAGCGTTTCTCAATACAAGCGCCCTAATGGACTGTTGGAATGGCAGATCGCGCGATTCTGGATGGGAGGAAGGAGTTGGGTGAATTAATCGAAGAGACGATTGTCTCGATGACGAGTACGTGCACAGTGGATAACAGGAATTCTCTGTTTACATATTACATTGGTTATCGTCGCCTCTAGGCCCGTTGCTAGTACGTACTGAATGTTCCGACGAAGTATGCTCAACCATTAAACACACCATGTCCGAACAACCACCCCATAATCGAGTTTAAATCTGCACGCTCACATCGTTTCGTTTCTTTCGTCACCCTTTCTATCGACCCCCGTTGTTCCTCGGGCCCCTTTTCGGACACCTGGAATACAGCATGCGGACATAATGGATATCGTCCCGTGTGAAATCGTACAATACAGGGGCCCGATGTATACCTTAAGGTTGAGATTCATGGTCCGAATCATAACGAAAACAGAGTGCTGAGAGTCACGCTTTCTTTCAGCGAGTGGGATGCGCGACGATTTGGAAGCGTCCGATAGGGGAGTTGCCACAAATCACAATTTAGGCCAGTTGGTGATATCCTAAATTGGTGAAGATCTAGAAGTTAAGAATGCTGGTGAACGAGGGCATGAGGCCAGCTCTTTAGGCCTTGGTACCCGAATATGACAGGACGGGGGTGTGAGTGAGCTTACAGTATTTTTGGCCATGATCCTTAGGCTATAACGGAGAACTAATTGCTGCGATCACCCACTGTCCTTGTTCAGCAGACTTGCGTTGCTTCCTTAAATATCTCTATGTCTTGTATCATAAGAGAGAACTAATAACATGAGTAGAGTAATCACTCTTTTCTAGTAGTGGATCGGGCGGCTTGCTTGAGAAACATCAAAACCCCAGGTGGTGACTGATGAAGCTGAAGGAGTGCGTTCGGGCTACTGGGAAATTTGTTAGGCTCGTTTGGTTCTCCATCAAGTCCAATAAAAGAATGAACACGAGGATCAAAATCGAGCAAGGCACCGAGTGAGGCGTGCCGCATAGTACTTGATTAGGCCTAAGCTGAGCTTTCTGGCTAATCATGTTACATGAAAGTAGCGTCATCAATTGCGATGATCGAGTATTTAATCGGTTCGGACAGCAGGGCACAAACAAATCTCCACGCCATCAACCACCTGGCTGCCCCAGAAATATGTCAGACCTTGGATTAACAACGGAGGACCTTTCGGCTGACCTCGAATACACAAGACTCAATGGTCACTTCACCTGTACTGTGTTCGTCAGTATCTATATGAAACAGCTAACAATCATACTTTGCTAGATCCAGCGATGGCTCTATTCATTTATGACTCACTCCATGCGTTTCCAGAAGAGGTGATTGGTCAACTACAGCATATCCCTTTTTTCACTCACACAAATGACTGCAGGTTATCCTCATACATAGGTATTCGTTTGAGAAACCCATGAGCGATGCCAATGAAACATTTGTTTGAACAGGGGCGCATGGACTCTGCCCCGGGTCATCTATACCTTGTTTCGTACATGCGCCTTCGTGTTATTAACGCAAGTGTCTTAATATTCTCATTCATCAGCAATCAACTGGCAGAAACTAGACTCAGTATCCTCAGTGGGCATTGACTTCCTTCTTTGCCTACATACATCTGAAATTTCGCAATACGACAGTAAATGAGAGGACACACCTCTCAGCCTCTGTAAGTTAGTCTGGGCCTCAGCTTCGCTTGTCCTGACAACAGTTATTCACTAGTTGTGAGATATTATCCAAACCTCATTGCTTTGCTCTGAATGAACACGTTTCATACTACAGCTGTATTGTCTCCAGCTGGGTTATGGCGTTGTACGTATACAAGATATCTGAAGAAATCTAACTAAATGTATTATTGGTCTAGGATTACTGCTATTGTCTTACCGATAATGTTCAAGACATTGTTGGTGTTGCGATTGCGTGCATTGTGGGGCCAAAACCGCAAAGGTGAGCAGTCATGAGGATCTGGCTGCGATTGTTATTCTAAACCATGGAAGTCACATATATTCTGGTTTTCATGACAGTCGGTGCGTTCTTTTCTCAAATTCGATAGTTGTATCTCACCCCATGTTCATGGCCGGCACAGTCGAGTTGCTTGTGTGTCCAGTTGTCTCTGAGTTCGTCATGCTATTGAACCTGAGATCATTCAAATTGGCACGGCGGAATGGTTTGTGACTCAAATTGTGGGACAGGAGCATGCTATGGGCGGGGTACAATTTCACGGGTGTTTTCATGATGGGAGCATCCCACATTCGCAGTTAAACGAACTGGTGTATTCAGCTATGTCAGTATCCCATGTTTTCCAAGCGCTGTATATCCTAAAACGAAGAAGGATCTATCGGTTTGCAAGCTCAGGTACGATACTTAGACCCTATGATACGATGATGATACCACAATTGAACCTGTTTAGTGACCTTTGTTACGCTGACAATCATAAAGCTCTACCGGTCCCTTAGAGAGGCAGGGGTCTCGTGGAATACCCTTCGCGAAAGAATGAACAAAATGAAAAGATATACGCCGATTGTCTGCTTGTTCTATCGGGAGGGAACACTATTTATCATTCCGTGTGTCCGCCTTCTTTACTGTTGCAGGTTAGGACAGCTCACTCATAAGCCCAAAACCCAGAGTCTTCGGTATGACTATTTGGATTTGTCCTAGTTGTCTGGTCTCATAGGCATATAGTTTTCATAGCCCTGCCCGGACTTGTGCAGACTGCGGCCAAAATAGCATCACCTTTCAGTCTCGGTGGTTTAGGTGCAATAAACTGGTTTCCGTAGGTCGCTCATCTCTACAAATGTCCAAAAGCATCTAATCTTTGTCAGGTGGTCCACGGTCACGTACTGCATTTGCGTAGGTCTTCTCTAAATGATAATTCGCACAAATTAGACTCTACACCCATTTAGGGAACGCGGCTTATTATCAATATCCGTGAGGCAAATTGCAAATTAACAGAGTCACTGGTTGCACGAGATATCTCGACATTGCGGTTTAATAGTCCAGCCGGTAGTCAAGCGGGTGATGTCGATAACTCGGACGCTATCCCAGAAAGGAGTGTGTAGAGCCTATTCCTTCTGGTGTTTTGATGGTTAAATATGGTGTGGAGGTATACCACGGTTCCGTCGCTACCGGTCGATGGTTCTCATGCACACCGATTGCCATCGACACAGGCAGCATGGCGTAGTGACAGTGAAACTGGTAGAAGTGAATATAGTGTGTTATATTATGATATTTGTATGACTACCCAGAATTGAGCGTCCAATGTTCCACCTACATACTCACGTTCCCTTTTTTTCCACCCTCCGCCTCGCTTCCCGTTATTCCTTTCCCTCTTTTATCACCCTTACTATGCCAGCAGCCCCTTCCCTCGTCGTGCCCTGACCGTACCGCTCATGTTGGCGCTGCGCCCACGAGATAAGAGGTGGTATAGTAGGCTTGATTCTACTCATTTGTCGATGGATTTTCCTATTGGTATCGGCAGGGCAGGTTCTCGCAGCTTATTTCTTTCGAGGGGGCGAAAGTTGAGTCGGCTTGGTGGAAAAATATGTCAAAGACGGTGCTACGCCGTACTCTCTCCCTTATTATGATCAATCGCTCCCTCTGGTCTCTCATGCGACGCCTGAAGTAACCGACCCGGTAGCAGTAAGTTTGCACGAACGAGCGCCTAAAAGGCAGTCTGTGGAGAGCTTCGGCTCTAATGCAGCCGGGGGATGTAGCAGCTGTGTGTTAGGGGACAACCGAGATCCGCATGACCCTGTACTACGCATATTCTCTGCCCAGGATTCCTGTATTCAGGGAAAAACGCAGTCGGAATGCTATCTCGGAACGCGGGCACCTCAGGGAATTACCCCACCGAACCAGAGCGTCATGGCACCAATTATAGCATCTGCACGTCTCGCCTCAGACCTCCTCTCCGCCATGCGCCTGCCCTTTCTTCTCACATCCCGAGTCAGCATCCCTTGATCAAGAAATCAATTCGTTTCCATGCCATAGCTATGGATCGTATCTGGCGCCCTCCATCAAACTCGAGAGAGGAAAAAGAGGGGTTCTTGCTGAATCAGTGATAGTGCTACTATATCTAACGGAACCTATCTGGCAGTCAACCCCCCGGACCTTAATTCGGCATTCTCATCAACTTCATCCACAGCTAGCTCGAGAATGTCCCAAATGCCACTACGGGACCTCAAGCAGTGGGTGTGTAGCAGCAGCTCGAGGGAGAGCGTTTCTCAATATGAGCGCCCTAGAGGGTTGTTGGAATGGTAGATCAGGCGATTCTCGATGGGAGGACAAAGTTGAATAGGTAATCGAAGAGACGATTGGTTCAGTAATGCCTGATGGATAACAGATTTTCCTGCTCTACCTATTACATTGATTATTATACTCTTCTGGTACATATTGGCATTGTCACCGAAATCCCGTCGCCTCTAGGCCTCGTTACTAGTATATACTGAATGTTTCGAGGAAGCATGCTAAACCACTGAATAAACAATACTCGTACAACCACTACAACCACCCAATAATCGAGCTTCAACCTGTACCGTTTTGTTGTCTTCCACCCTTCCTGCCAACCCCCGTTGTTCCTCGGGCCCCTTTCGGATGTCTGCAACACACCGGCATACAAACACAATACCGCCATGTGTGATATCGTACAATACGGGGGCTCGACGCACACCTTAGAGTTGAGATTCATATACGAATCATAACGGAGGTTGTGCCCTGAGAGTTACGGTTTCTTCAGGTAATTGGAAGCGCGACGGGTGGGAAGTGCCTGATAGGAGAGTTGCCACCAATCACAATTTATAGTCTGATTGGGGATATAGAGTGGGGGTCAAGATCCTAAATTGGCGAAGATTCTGGAACTCGAGAATGCCAGTGATTGAGGGCGCGAGGCCAGCTTGTTAGGCCTTTGCAGCCGGATATGACGAGACGGGAGTGTGAATGAGCTTACGGTGTTTTTGGCCATACTGCTTAGGCTATGGAAGAGATTCCATCTCCAAGCCACCACAAACAGTTCTTGGAGGCTGCATCACTGATTAACAGGCACCTAGCAAAGATTTCAGACGCTTCTACTCGCAAGATGGAGCGGATTTTCCATGCATTTAGTCGCCAACTCCACTTAGAGGGGACGGCTGGTCTCAAAGATACCTCCATTGATGACTTTCATAAAAAATAGATTTAACGCATCCCATACACCTTCAATAGACCATTACAACTGCTAGAGGTGGGCATGCGGCTGCACATGACCGCCCTATGCCACCTCTCATAGCGTTCGGAACCCGAGCTCGGAACCCGAAACCCAAACCCGGGTCGAACCCCGGATCAAGAGCTCGGAGTGCCCAGCTGAACGGAGCCAACCATTCCACAACATATCCGTTTCGCTCGAAATCTCTTACATTTCTTAACACATAAATTTTCACAACATTTCTATTCTCTTCCCTGAAGCTGAACTATAGCATAAGTTTTCCTCCCATATATATACTTTTCTGAGCCTCGCACACCACCCCTTTGACTGGCTCCTTTCAACTTCTCTAATATCTGTTCACATAGCCACGAAAACTTCTTACTTTCCCCCTGTTTCACCCTCGCTATCCCCCAGATCTGTCCTAGTATAATTATCTCTCAATTTTCCGATCTGTTTCAGTACAGAAAACATAGCTAGTACAATATTTTACTTGTATATAAAGTTCCGAGCTCACTTTTGAGCTCGGCAGTCAATTTACGGCCCGCTCTCTCTCTCGCTCAGTCTCTAGGTCCCTCTCATATGATTTATTTTCCTTCTCAGACATTCTTGTGAGGTTTTCGAAGCCCAGTGAGCGTTTTGCCGTTCACACTCGCACCTTGTTTCGCTTTGTTGCGCTACGTTTCGGGACCATCGTTTTGCGGTGTATCGTCTCTCAGCGTTTCACGTTAGAAGGGTCTACGTCTCTTCAAGACATAGCAGTATTTTATTGCTTTCAATTTATTTTTAAATAGCATTTCTTTTCGGTCTCTGTCATAACACACACTCTCTCAAACCATAGCCCGGACGTTCTCCCAACTGCTATGCGTTATCTCAGAGGCGACTGTAGTGAAATCTCGGAAAAAACCATCCTGGCGGTATAGACATAATTACACCAAGAAGCGAAGTGGATCGCCTTGGGAAGGCATACACTGAATAAGTTGTTTCTGGATTGGGGGTCACAAAGACGACATGAGGGTAAGGGGCTGTACGTACATGACGACTTAAGGCGCCTGCGAACCTAGGCGTGATAGCCCTCTCGCTGTTGCAAACCTCGATCCCATGTGGCACCAGAGAGAGCCCCAAGATTGGAGGTGGGATACCTAGTTGAACTTCTTGAGTCATCCTTGTTGCTTCGACTGTGGCTCTATCTCTTCCTCCCGATATACTTCATGTCCTTCCATGCCCTTTCAGGGGATCACTGTCGATACAAGAAAGTGAATGCCAGCGACATGGTAACGAGAATATTTACGCAGTATTGCGTCGAGACAAGGATATGAATAACGAATCACTAGGATCCAAACGGAAGAATTGGATTCTAGCGAGTGCTGCCCATCAACTTAAGTACGGGAAGACTATGTACTACTATTTACATAGGAATTGAGAACAATCGTAGTTGCTGCCTAAATCATAATAGGAGTCTGCCGTCCACAGATTTTTTCACCGCAATCTGTGAAGCTACCAAGATGCAGACAGGTGCAACAGGTCAGTGGTGCACGAGGGGGGCGGCGGCGCAGGCACGGAGAGGGTCACCGAGAATCTGGAGGGGCAGGATGAGATGCAAAGATGAAAATGGCTATGCGGATGTGGTGCGGTGTGTGGGCGGTATGTGTGGAGGTCATGTCCTTTATTGCTCAGGATCAAGAGAGGGTCTTTCTGAGAAGAGTCGCTCCCCAGAGTGGTAGGCATGCATTTTGCCGTGACATATGGTTATCCATGATCCGGGACCCTAGATCATGAGGAATGTAACAATACCCACCGCGAGCCAGTAAATGCATCTGGATTGAACAAGAAATAATGTGTAAGGATTGGTCTTAGACCTTGGTTTAAACTTAGAGCAGGAAACTCCCATAGCGGCGTCGGACGAAGTCAAAATCCACGACAAATGATAGTGTCATCGCTTATCATGATGAAGATAGTATCGGATCCAACGCCACCATCACTGGTGGCTGATAATCCCTTCTCCCCCAGCATGTGCTGTGTCAATTTAACCTTCAAAGGTATGACCCAGTTGTCGCAATATGATATCTAGGGCAACTTGGCTAGAAGACTGGGCTGGCATAAACAAATGCTATGATCCGAAGTTTCCTGAAACCAATCGGGGCACGGCATTGGGGGCTGAGCAGCCGTCCCACTAACTACACTACGTAGCGATCGCATCATGAATTGCTACGTTCGAGTACAGGGTCCCCAACTCAAGTACGGTCCAATGAAGGACCAGATGCTAGACCATCTGTGGCCTGTTGATGCTTGGGCTATCGCTTCGGTCATTTAATAGTGACTCAGGGAGAAAGGCACACACGAATTCCTATACTGTTAACAATACCGCTTTCACAGAAGTATGGCCGACAATGGACTCACGCCGGATGTCTTTAAGGTTGACCTCGAAATTACACGACGTAGTGGCTATTTCACCTGTATTGCCTTCACTGTTATCATCTGCCCAGTATAGAACAGCTAACGGAGTACTCTGTCAGGTACAGCACTGGCTTCATTCGTCTATGATTCACTACACATGTTTCCAGAAGAAGTGGGTAATGAATTGCATCCACCTTCGTGGTTACTCAAGTAACTATAGGTCGCCCACATTCATCGGTAATTTTTGAGGATTTATGGGTAACACTTACCAACATTTTGACATTAATGTCGAGCAGTGGGTGTTGGTCACCAATTCGGATCATCTATACCTTGCTTCGCACAAGTACCCTCCTATACTTGACGTGAGGACTACAGTCTTCACTCCTTTACCAAAACATCGGCTGACAGGAATTAGGATGTTTATCCTTAGTGGGAGTTAATATCTCTCCTCCGCACCTATGTCTTACACGCTGGAACGTTTCAGCCACTCGCAGAGCAAATCTCTCTGCTTCGGTAGGTCAACCTGGCTATCGTTTTTGCTACTCTTAATTGAAGTCACTTATCGCTAGTTGTAAGACATTACCCTGTTCATTTTCAGTTGGTCTGAGTGAACATGTTTCATGACACAGCTGTATTGCTTCCAGTTGGCTTACAGAGTTGTATGTCCTTAACGCCTCTTTGAACGAACCGACTTAATGTATTCCAGGTTGTTGACCGTTATATTGCATATCCTGTTCAAGGTATTACTGATTTTGCGAATGCGTGCGCTGTGGGCCCAAGACTTGAAAGGTAAGTGGTTGTGATAATCAGTCTGAATCCTCACTATGAGCTATAGTAGTCACCTTCGTTCTGGTTTTCATAACAGTTGGTGCGTTCTTTCCCGATTTCTATAGTTCCAGCGTCTCAACTCCCATCTCATGCTTATGATTGACACAGTAGAACTACTGGTGCGTCCTGCAATTTCTTGGTTCCTTGCAAATTCAATCGCCAAGTGTCTGGTGAATCAGCTTAGTGTTATAAAAGTGTTGATGACTGAGATTATATGGCGAACTAAATACACAATTAATGAATTCCCGCTGCCTGGGTGCTACGTGGACGATCGGAACGTTGTGGTATTTTCTCTGATACACAGGCTGACTTTTGCGGCCACGTTAGTACCTCACATTCTATCAGGAGTGCAGGCACTAAACTTAAACAGAGCCTACCGGTTTTTAAACTCAGGTTCGATGTTCATTACAGGGACCACTTAATACCTTTAGTCAATGTTACTCGTTCAGTGATCTTCGTTCTGCTGGCCGTCGTCAAGCTTTATCAGTCCATCAAGGAAGCAGACGCCTCGGGGACTTCACTACGTCAACGATTGGCTCATATAAAGAGATATATGCCAATCATCTATCTGTTCTATCGTGACGGGACACTCTTTATCGTTCCGTGAGTCCGCGTCATTCCCTAATAATACTGGTTAAGCCAGCTCCCTTGTGACGACATGAAACATACAGAATCTTTAGTAAGCAGTCGATTTATCCTTTTCTCCTAGATTCATCATTGGTATACAGTTGCGAGCTTGTTCTGGGGTTTATGGACGATGCCCACAGGCCCTTCGAGTGGACCCGGCTTTTTAGTTGCAGTAGACTGGTCACCGTAGGCTGTTTATCTGCACAATCTGGAAGTATCTCATCTCCTGTTAGGTGGATCGCAGTCATCAACTGCTTTTGTGTAGGCCATGTTTTCTAATAATTGAATGTTCGCACCGATTAAGGCACTGGGACAGGGGACGCGGCTGATCATCAATCTCCGCAAGGCAAATTGCGGGATGACACAGTCCTTGATTTCGCGAGAAATCTCGGAATTGCTTTTCAATGATGCGGCTCAGCAAGTCAGTCATCAACCAGATGGAGTTGAGAATCAGGAATTACCTCCCCAGGATGATATAACAGAGGAACCGCGCCTGTAGTACCTGCCTTCAATATCATATATGTTGACGCGACCCACAAAATCCAGGAAATTGTGTCCAGGCTTCCTGGTGGCACGACAGCCATTCTTACCCTGTTTTATGTACTTCTCCATTGTCCCGCCTAACTACTCTGTCCATTTCTCTTCCCAACATAGTGTAGACTTCCCCTTGACAGTTATCACAGACACGGTGCATATAGTGGGGGCTCGAGTATCTTTAATGTTCACTTCCCTCTCCTTCTCTCCCTCTCTCCCTACCATGTTATTTAATGAATATGCTGCACTTTGGATGGAGATGTGGGTACTTCACTTGAGTCATGAATGTCGCGTGGGAGAGGAAGCTGCACGCCCTCCTGACCACTGTCCAACCTGCTTGGAGCTCCCCAGACATTGCCCTCAAGCTCCCGGTGCATCACCTCCTTAGCCTAATTCTCCTCCACTGTCTCCGTAGGTACTCATTGATTTTTCCTTCACGACACATTCTAATAATTGTCTCGGACCCATAGTATAAATCCTGGGTGCTCAAGCCCCTTGCTAGCTAGTGGTTTCCCCCCTCCCCCACCCGTTCTCCTTCTCTCGCTCTTTATTCCTCACTGTCCGTGTTCGTACTTCACAATCCTATTCCTTCCCCTTGCGTTTACTCGTGTCGACGGACTTGAGCTCGAGTACCCGTTTCACATGCTGGGCTCGTTTTTTATTGTTTCTTTTATTGTCAGCGTCACTAATCGTTCTTCAATTGCCATTGAGTGCATCGTAACGGAGTACTGGAACTCCGAGGCCGTGAACGCAGGAGGGGTGTTGATAGGATCAGCTTGAAGCTTCAGTTGGTGTATGATTGGTGCGGGGTTTCCACTTGGGCCTGGTGGCAATGACCGGGGAGGCGATGACTGACAGGGCAATTAATTGGCACCACCCCAGACCACTAGAACAACCTGAATATTGAACACCGGAGAAAAGACCGCAGGAAGCCAAGCCGAGCCACAAAGCCCCCCACCCATCAATGCCTGCTGGGGTCTCCGCGACAGCATAACGAGGGTTCTGGGCCGGGGTGCAGGTCAATGCAGCGGATACGGTGGCACTTGGAGAACCACTGAGCAAAGCGCAGCCGAACGTTGACCTGCCGTTCAACCCAAGCTAGGCTGGTGTTTGGTCCTGCTATCAAGTTCATCGAATTATCATGGTCAGCTTAGCTGGCCCTGTCCGCTCATCGAGTTGCAGACGGCCAACGTTCGGTAGCATCAAATTCAAGGGAAGAAGGAAAAGGAGGTAGCTGCCAAACGATGATTTGTCGATGAGTGTGAAGTCCGCCCCTATGTGCTTTTCATCTAGCCCCTCCCTCACTCTCTGCTGCTCCTTCCCTTGCATTACACCAGCTCTACCCTCCCTGATCTTTCCACGGTCTGCTGCACCGGATGATGCAAATGAAAGCAACACACCTACAGCCCCGAACACACATGTTGTCCACTGTGTCACTCTATCTGCTGACAGCTAAAAAACCCAATCACTCCCCCATCTCTTGGTGCAGAGCCAACTGCGGCGACCCGGGTGAACACGATGGTCATTATAATTAGGGAGGAGAGAAGAAGTTAGGCTGTTAGTCGATGAGCATAGTACGTTCCGATAGTTGGAGTTTGTCAAGGATAATTTCATCTCAATAAAATTCCGTTGCTGAACTCTGGTTGTGCGGTAGTGCGATGTCGGCAAAGCATGTACACACAATGTCCTGGCCAGAAAATACAGGACATACGCCATGCTCCTGGTAAGTTGTGTTCGTGTCACTAATCGCGAAAAGATCACATACGAGCAAGGCGCTAGGTATTCCTATGTTTGATGAATTGTTCAGATCATTATGGAGGGAGGTCGGGGAGGGGCGAGGAAGCACGCGGACTTAAACATGATGACCATGGCGAGCGCTTGGCGAGGTATAGTGTTTGTGAGTGTCTTACAAGGCAACTCAGAGAGACCCGGTCGTTTTGGACATGGGCGATAGAGGAACAACGGCTTGGAAAGGGGTGATGCTGATGTTGGTTCAGAGATAGGCTGCAAATCCCCTAGTTGTTGGCTTCTGATGCGAGGGAGGAGGGATTTTGTAAGACAAACGCTTTACCAAAAATTCCAAGCAGTAAATACATCGATCGAAAGCACGTAGTTGTCGCTGCCGTGAAGCCCATAGTCGTACAACCCATCTATTACCTGTCATATGAAGTATGACCACGAACCAAAACCGTCTGACTCACGGGAGAAGGAACAGGAGGGACGAAGGTGTCGTCCCTCGCAAGGACAGTACCAGATACAAGCCCGACCTGATGGTAACAGCTGCTCGAGCGTCCTGGTGCGGTTTCTGGCCTTCAGTGGAATTGGATTATTAAGTGACGGATGCTACACTGGTGGATATAGTTACCGGGACTCCCGCTGCAACCATAGTTCGACCCAGGTGCTTACAATACGCATGAAAGGCAGATCTTTCCACGATGCTCGTTCGTAGGACCACCTTAGAAGCAGGCGTAAACCTCCACATTCACACCCCTTCTTCAAGCTTGTTTCACCCAATACCTAGTTCCTTGCTAATCTCCCTCAGTCCAATACTTGCGATACACGCGGAAGCGAGGACAAACTTATCCTGTCGAGAGCACGCACACTGGTTTGGACCTTAGATCCTTGACCCGAGTGTCGCATTAAGGACATCATTCGAATCCTTCCGCTTCTTTGTCGCAAGGAGGGAAACAGTTCACGATAAGGTTTGATCATTTCAAACAAACGGCTTGAGAAAGGTTATTTGAAGCAGCTCGAGCCGATTACCACTCACGCCAATTTATCACCAAACCTCCGGTAGAGGTTCTTTATGCTTTTGTCTTGCACAGGGACACCCTATATCACCCTAAATTAGCTAGAATGAGGGGCTGGTAAGTACTAGTGCTGTGACTGAAACATGCTTGAAGCTTTCGGAATAATGCGAAGCAGAGCGTTGGAAGTTGAGTGGCTTCCCCACTAGCTGCTTTACGCAGTGATGGCACCATCGATCGCTGCTGCGCCTTACTAGATCATTTCTTATCCAGAAACGCAAGATCAGGACGTCAGATATCAATTCATCTGTGGAAGCTGGGGGAGTCGTTATTTAATGACGCAGACAAATCCCTACGCTGTTCTCCATACTCTTCTCACAAAGTTATGGCAGACCCTGTCTTCACGGCGGATGACTTTGAGGTTGACCTCAAGGTTACGCGACTCAGTGCTTACTTCACCTGCAATGTTATCATCGGTAAATCTAAAGGGGTATAGACAGCTAATGCAACACTCTATCAGATCCAGCAATGACTTTGTTAGTCTATGATTCACTATATATGCTTCCACGAGAGGTTAGTAAAGAATTATATCACCATTCTCAGCGACTCAAGTAACCACAGGTCGCCCTCATTCATCGGTAATTGTCGACAATGTATAAAGTGGCGCTTACTAACCTCATCGTGCTGTTGTTGAGCTGTGGGTCATGGCCACTAATCCGGATTATCTATACCTTACTTCGCGTGTCCGCCCTCCTGTACTTGATGTAAGCTTCCCAATATTCTCTTCTTTACCGACACACCAACTGACAAGAACTAGAAATACTCTCCTCAGTGGGTATCATCTTCTTGTCTCCCCCTGCATCCTTATATCTGATGAATGTGGCGGCCACGGTAGGTTATTCAGGCTATGATTTTGCCACACCTGACAAAAGTCTGTAATCACTAGTTGTAAGATATTTCCCGGTCCTCCTTCACTTGCTCTGAGCAAATTTGTTTTGTGACCTAGCTGCGTTGCTTCTGAGTGGCTCAGCGGACTGTAAGTATATACGGCATCTCGAAAGAACCCACTAAATGGGTTCCAGAACGTTGGCGATTATTTCACATTCAATCTTCAAGATATTACTGCTGTTGCGGTTGCGTGCACTGTGGGCCCAGGACGTCAAAAGTAAGTTGTTTTGAAAATCAACCTGAGCACTTGTTCTGACTTATGGTAGTTACCATCCTCCTGGTTTCCACAACAGTGGGTATGTCGTTTCTCGAACTCTGCAGTTCAAGCATCTCGTCTCATGCTTGTGATTGACACAGTGGAGGTCCTTGTGCGTCCCGTTAACTTTGGGTCTATCATGGTGCTAACTGACCGATGAACCAGCTTAGTATTGTAATGACTTTGATGAAGGGGATTGTGTGGCCACAGAAGTACATGGCTGATGGGATCCCACTGCTTGGGTGTTTTACGGCCAAGAGATCTATTGTGGTATCTTCACTGATACATAGACTGATGTCCATGACCATGTTAGTATCTCGTATTCTATCAGGAGTGAAAGTACTAAAATTAAAAGGCTCTACCGGTTCGCAAACTCACGTGCGATACTTGGGTCTTTTGATCCCCATATGACAGCCCGCTGATCTTGTTCGTCTAGTTATCTTCGTTCTTCTGACTATCATCAAGTTTTTTCAGTGCATTAAAGAAGCCGGGGCTTTTGGGACTGTAGAGATTGTGAGTTCGGTTGCCCATGGAAACGGCAACCTCTCATCAATCTCTTGTGATTCTAATTAACCGGATCGCTAACGACGTTTGGAGTGCCTGTTGTCGAGCTACCCATCCGTATCTTGGACTAAGTATCTATTGTCTCCATTCCCCCCTCTTTTCAACCTTCTAGTTTTGAAATTTATGTTTAATTCTTCATTCCTGTCTCGTCTCGTTGTACCATGAATCTATTTCCTTCTCTTATCCCTCTCTACATCTTGCACACTGTCATGGTAATGTACTTGTATTCTCTATATATTTAACCCCTGTTACGTGTTTGTTTTAGGTTGTCTTACTGTACTTTACTTTTGCTTTTGAGATTGCTTCTTTTATCTTCTTCCTGCTCCGAAATATTCATCAAAAATCCATAAAATTTCGTATTTAAGGCCTGTACAACCTGTAGTTAAAGACCAGTCAATTTACTGTCCATCCTTTGCACTCTAGCTCGTCTAAAATCGCTCTCATTAACTCTCGAACTTTAACTCTTCTAAAGATATTTGTCTGCCTCATTTTCTCGAGATCACCATTCGTCTCACCTTGTTCTTGCATCGCTTTGACTCCGTGGGCACTCCTGGTCGGTCTTGAAGCCTAACGATTGTTGGACTCGATCGTGCTCGCGTTTATTTTGTGTTTAGAAGGGTTAATCACTCTTCAGGACTCCATTGCGCGAAAGATTGAGCTACATGAAGAAACGTATGCCAATCATCTACCTGTTCTATCGTGATGGAACACTGTTTATCCTCCCGTGAGCCCATGCCATTCCTTTAATGATACAGGTTAGGAAGGCTTACTTATGCTGGTGCCGAACATCCAGGCTCTTCGGTAAGCAGTTGGATTATCCCAGATCCCCTTTCGGCTAGTCTCATTACAAGTATACAGCTATAACCCTGTTCGGGATTTTACAGTATCTATCCATGGGCCCTTTCAGTAGATCTGGCTTTTTAGGGGCGGTAGACTTTTCATCGTAGGTTATTCACTCCACAATCTGGAAGTAACTAATCTTTCGTCAGGTGGTTTGCAGTTTTCGACTGTTTTTGTGTATGTCCTGCCCTCCGATTGAATAACTTTCACACTGATTAGGGTATCTTGTCAGGGGACACGACTGATTATTAACCTCCGTGAGCAAAGTTGCAAGATAACACAGTCGTTAGTTTTACGGGAGATTTCAGCATTGTCAATTGATACCTTGACAGCTGAGGGTGACAGTGATCAAACGGATGGAGCTGAAAATTCGGAGTTAAACCCACTGGGATGATATCCAGGTGGGTCTTGTTGAGTATAGGATGATTATGTGCACCAGTTATTTACTACTAATCAATATGCCTTGGGTATATTACCCCGACTGGGCCTTCTTTCGGTCCTTGATTCTCCAAGTGTTCGTGTTCATCGTGTTGTTGGAACTCTTGAAGCTTACCCTGTCAACGTCATGCAAACCAAGAATGCCGCCGGCCGCAATGTGCCAACAGCCAGCAACACAGAGATGTCGAATATCGCCCCTGGTTACTAAAACAAAAAAAAAGCAGAATACATGTAGCTGCATACCTATTCGATGTGACCTCTGCCCGGTTTACAAGAACCATGACACGTTTACCTAATCAAGCCTTCGAATCATCGTTCGGATGGGGTATATCTCTGTCGGACGCATTGCAGATGTCGACGAGGCAGAACATGTGAGCAAGTAGAAAAATAAGGACAATATTTTTGCCTCGTAATGACAGGAGGGATGAGTTCAAAAGTGGGGGGAAAGGGATTCACAGCCTCTTACACCAATGCCATGCTCATGGCTAAGTCAAACATAATTCCAACAAATGCACTAATCACAAACACAAACTTGGGAACCCTTGAAGGCAGGAGGGCAACGCTGGGGACAAGAAAGCAAACAAACAAAACATAAACAAAGTCTAGCGCTCCTTGGGCGTTTGTTGTACTGTTACGCAGAGTTCTTCTGGGTCGACTGGGAAAGAGCCTGGGGTTTAATAAGGTTCAATATTGTACTTAGCCTCTAAAGCCAAATTTTTGTAGGGCCGTTGCGCAGCGAGTGGGCTGGGAAGAAACCCCTTTCTCCCTTGACCTGTCACGTCCTACGAATGTTTGATTGCGACCGCACCGTTACCACTGCCGTGGGCGTGCAGCCACACTGCAGAGCTAAGGCTCATGATATTTCAGAGTGTCAAGAATGTGATCAACCTGCAAGCTGGCGTCGTTTCGTTTCTTCCACCCTTCCTGTCAAACCCCATTATTCCCCAGGCTCTTTTTCGGATACCTGTGCAATAGACCGGCATACAAACATAATGGATACCGTCCTGTGTGATATCGTACAATACAGGGGCTCGATCCACACCTTAAAGTTGAGCTTCATGGTCCGAATCATAACGGAAATAGCGTCCTGAGAGTCATGCTTTCTGCCAGGAGTGGGGTGCGGCACCGCTAGGAGGACTCTGATAGGAGAGTTGCCACAAATCACAATTGAGTCTGATCGGGGAGGTGGAGTGGGGTCAGGATCCGAAATTGGTGAGGATCTAGAAGTTGAGAATGCTAGTGATTGAGGGCATGAGGCCTTGATAATGTAGCCGAATAGGACGAGACGGAAGTGTGAATGAGCGAGCTTATAGTATTTTTGGCCATGCTGCTTAGGCTATAACGGGGAATTGATGGCTGGGGCTATCCACTACCTTCAGCAGACTTGAGGTGGGCGTTGCTCTCTTAAAGGCGTGTAAGTGGTGAAACTGAAGGGGTGCGTTCAGGCTACTGGTAATTGTGCTACGCCTCTGTTGGTTCTCAATCAAGTCCAATAGAAGAATGAATGCAAGAATCAAAGCGAGGAAGCCACCGTGTGAGATGTCCCACACGGTGCCCCATTAGACCTAAGCTGAGCTTTCTGGCTAACCATGTTACATGAAGTTGCGATGATTATCGGGTCGAGTATTTAATCGGTTCGGACAGCAGGGCACAAGTGAATCCCCACGCCGTCAACCACCTAGCTGCCCCAGAGATATGTCGGACCTTGGATTAACAGCAGAGGACATTTCGGCTGAACTCGAACACACACGCCTCAATGGTTACTTCACCTGTACGGTTTTCGCCACTATCTATATGACACAACTAACAATCATGCCCTGTTAGATCCAGCAATGGCTCTATTCATATACGACTCGCTCGATATGATTCCACAAGAGGTGATTAGTCAGCTACAGTACGTCCCTCCTTTCACTCACACAAGTAGCTGCAGGTTATCCTCATCCATAGGTATTCGTTTGAGAAATTCATGAGTGACGCCAATGAAACATTTGTTTGGGCAGTGGGGCATGGACACTGCCCCGAATCATCTATAACTTGTTTCGTACATGCGCCCTCGTGTTCTTAACGCAAGTATCTCAATATTCTCCTTCATCAACAATCAACTGACAGAAACTAGACTCAGTATCCTCAGTGGGCATTGAATTCCTTCCTTGCCCACATCATCTGAAATTTCGCGATACAACAGTCAATGAGAGGACATACCTCTCAGCCTCTGTAAGTTAGTCTGGGAATCAGCTTTGCTTGTCCTGATGACAGTAATTCTTCACTAGTTGTGAGATATTATCCAAATCTCATTCCTTCGTTCTGAACGAACACCTTTCATACTATAGCTGTATTGCTTCCAACTGGCTCATGGGATTGTACGTACACAAGATATCCGGGGAAAGCTAACTAAATGTGTAAGTATTCTAGGATTACTGCTATTGTCTTACCGATAATGTTCAAGACGTTGTTGGTGTTGCGATTGCGTGCATTGTGGGGCCGAAATAGCAAAAGTGAGTATTCACGAGGAATTACCTGCAATTCTTATTCTAAATCATGGCAGTCGCATATATTCTGGTTTTCATGACAGTCGGTGCGTTCTTTCTCAAAATCTATAGTTGTATCTCACCCTATGTTCATGGCTGACGTAGTCGAGTTACTTGTGTGTCCAGTTACCTCTGGGTTCGTCATGCTATTGAACCTAAGCTCATTCAGATCAGCATGGTGGAATGGTTTGTGACTCAAATTGTTGGACAGAAGCATGCCATGGGTGGGGTACCATTTCACGGGTGTTTTTATGATGGGAGCATCCCAGATTCACAGTTAAACAAACTGGTGCACTCCGCAATGTCAGTATCCCATACTTACAAGTGCTGGATATGCTAAAATGAAGAAGGATCTATCGGTTTGCAAGCTCAGGCATGCTACTTGATCCTATGATACGGTGATACTACAATTGAAACCGTTTAGTGACATTCGTTACGCTGACAGTCGTAAAGCTCTATCAGTCCCTTCGAGAAGCAGGGGTCTCATGGCATACACTTCGCGACAGAATCAGCAAAATGAAAAGATATACGCCGATTGTCTGCTTGTTCTATCGAGATGGAACACTATTTATCAATCCGTGTGTCCGCCTTTTTTAGTGTTGCAGGTTAGGACAGCTCACTTATAAGGCCCAAACCTAGAGTCTTTGGTATGACCTTTTGGACTTGTCCTAATTGCCTGGTCTCATAGGCATATAGTCTTCATAGCCCTACCCGGACTTTTGCGGACCGCGTCTAAAGTAGCATCATCTTTCGGTCTCGGTGGTTTGGCTGCAATAAACTGGGCTCTGTAGGCCACTCATCTCTACAACTTAGAAGCGTCTCATCTTTGTTAGGTGGTTCACGGTCACGTACTGTGTTTGCGTAGGTCTTCTCCCATAAACGAATATCCGCACAAATTAGATTCTCCAGCTGTTAAGGGAACGCGGCTTATTATCAATATCCGTGAGGCAAATTGCAAGTTAACGGAGTCACTAGTTGCACGAGATATCTCGACATTGCGGTTTGATAGTCCAGTCGGTAGTCAACCGGGTGGTGTCGATAACTTGGATGCTACTCCAGGGAGGAACTTGTAGGGCCCATTCCTTCTGGTATTGGGGTGAGGTGTACCACCAGTTCCGTCGCTACCGGTCGACAGTTCTCTTACACACGGATTACCATCCATACAGGGAGCATACCGTAGTGACAGTGAAATTGATAGAAGTAAGCATGGCCCGTTAATATTACGATATTTGTATAACTACCCAGAATCGAGCGTCGAATGTTTAACTCCCACCACGGTGCTCTATAAGCCTTAATCGCTGCATCCCCGCACCTCCTCCCCACCGCCCTCTAAGGGCCAATTCACCATCATCGCTTTGTTGTACTTATCTTGTCAAAATACGAGTGTACAGATCGGCGGTCTCTCTCTCTTTTGTCTATCTTTTTGTCTCTCCTATTTCATATTGCAAGGGACGCTGTTGGGATTCGTATGGATGCATTATTATGCCTAGATAGGAACGTTAATTTATTTTCCATTCTATGGTAAATAACAGTACATACCTCTTGGTGACCAGGCTACTTTGCCTTGGAAGTTGGCACATGGTATTTCGTGCTTTAGCGTGACTGGCTGGCCGGCCAAGTGTGTGGAGGAGATGTGGACGGGAGTTCTAGACCATGTTATTAATGGATGATTATGTGCATCAGTTACATTACTACTAATCGGCGAGGCTTGGGTATGGTTGCTGCGACTGAGCTCTTCTTTCGGTCCTTAATTCCCCGTGCGCCCGTGCTCATGGCGTTGTTGGAACTCTTGACGCTCACCCTATAGATGGTCATGTAATACAAGAATGGCACCGCCAGCAACACGCCAACAGCCAGCAACGTAGCAATGTTCAAGACCGTCCCTGAGCACTCAAGGAGAAACTACATACCCATTCGACGCGATTTCTCCCTGCCTACAGTAACCAGGACACACCCAACCAATCAGGCTTTCGACTCATAATACAGATGCGGTATATCTTAATAGATGCCGACGAGGTAAAACATGTAAACAAGTAGAAAAACAAGGGCCATGTTTTTTCTCGCAATGATAGGAGAGATGAGATCAAAGGGGGGAGAGGGGGATAGAGATTCGCAGTCCCTTCCATTAATACTGCGCCCATGGCCAAGTCAGGCATGGTTCCAATAGGTGCATTAAACACAAGCTTGTAAACCCTTGAAGGCAGGAGTGCAATGCTGGAGTGTCGGGACAAGATTTCAAAACAAATAAAAACAAACAAAATCTAGTGCTCGTAGGTTGTTTGTGGTACAAAGAGTCCTCCTGGGTCGGCTGGGAAAGGACCCGGGTTTAACAGGGCTTATAAAGGTAACTTGACCACCAAAGCCGCGGTTTTGTAAGGCCGCCAAAGAATGTACATGTGTATCCTTCTCATTTGACGCATTCGCGAATATGCACATACGTCCCGGCCCGTAGGGCCGTTGCGCAGCGAGTGCGCTGGGAATGAACCTCTTTCTCCTTTGACCTGTCATGTCCTATGAATGTCCTGACTGCGACCGCACCTTTACCACTGCTGTGGGCGTGCAGTCACACTGCAAAGCTAAGGGTCATGATATTCTAGAATGCCAAGAATGTGAGAGAGTCTTTGTAAATGCTAATTCCTTGAATAACGTGAGCCATCGTCCACCTTCCTTAAATCACTCTTACCATTGGTACATGATAGCATCTTGAGGATGCCTTTACTCACAAGCATTGTGCTATGTGTAACAGGACGTTCGGTAGTCGTAGCGCTTGCCAACAGGTACTGTCCGGTCGACCTGCTCTTCTTTCGCTGAGTAGCAATTGTTCGGCCCGCCGGCCTAGCATATCTCCTCCTCTTCAGCTCATCAAGCCATTTCCTCTGAGAAGGGTGGTGTCTCCGGCTTAGATGAGGGAGGTGACACAGACGGGTGGGATGATGACGACCAGGCCTTCTGCCACGGCTGTAAACGAAATTTCGTTAATACTGCCGCTCTCAATCAACATCTCGCTTCTAGTTCGGCTCACAACTGGTGCTTTGTCTGCTCGCGCGACTTCCCCAGCCCACAGGCCCTTACTCAGGCAGGATTTGCTTCCCTATTTTCCTAGACCAGTTGTCCAATATACTTACTAAACCCCTTTCATTGCAGCATAACGCTTCTCCGGCACACAGGAGCAGAAGATTCAAATGTCCGTTCTGCAAAAAATTATTCAAGACCGCCTCCTCAATTACCATGCACATCGAGTCTGGATGTCACAGTGTCAACTTTCGTTAGGTTACGGATACCATCTATAAGCTTAATATTATCCCTCAAGCATCTATTTTCAAGAGGACCGGGAGCCAAGCCAGCCCGCCGACGGGCTTCATTAGATATTTCACCAATAAGCGTGTGACTGGCGGGAAAGCCGACAAGTGCTACAGCTGTCCTGTTACCTTCAGGAGTCTCGACAGACTCAACCAGCAACTCAATTCCCCTCCCCATGAGAGGACGGAATTCAGGCGCCTAAATTGCAAGTCCGAGTTTCGATTAATCTTGGGGTTGATGGCAATATATTGAGAGTGAGTTGCGTGGGGGTCGTGGTATTCAAGAATATTGCTGATTACTTCGAGAACCTTACCAATCAGTTCTTGAGGGCGTTCACACACTCCAGCCTCAATCTCACGGCACGGCATGGCTCCTCGAGGGAACGCAAACTCGATACTTAGTTATGTCGCCCATGGGACATTCATCGCCAACGGCTTCCACACGGCGACGCTCAAATGGTTTGACGCAGACCCCACACACAGGTTCACCATCGCGTGGTGCCCGAGAATGTCCTGGCACGACGTCTAGTCGGACAGCCTCGACAATCGCCCGACAGTCAAGCGTTAATCCAACCACACCATGCATTTCCCTCCTTCCGCCCTCCTCCCTCGCCCTCCCATGTTAGTGCTCGTCACGGGGGATGTATACACTTATCAACTCAATTCTACATCAATAGGTGTATGCGCGAAACGCTCCTGATTGAGTATTCAGACGTTGTGTATAAAATTTGGCATGAGGGGAGGAACGCATGTGTGCCCAGAATGGCCGTTGGAGTATGGTTGGTCATGACTCATATGTTGTGTGTACAACATCCCGGTGGGGCAAGTTGATGATGCGGTTTAAAGTAACAGCTGCAGAGGCATCGGCCATCAGTTCCGGACGGTAAGAAGGACCATGCAAAACGTGCAGGAGGGGGGTGCACAATATAAAATGTAGCGGCCGTCACTGGTTCAAATCGGCTATCCGCACGGTCTCACTACAGGGGGTGGGAGATTCGCATAAGCCTCTCCTGTCATCCTTCTTACTGCGACTGGGCCCCTACCCCTCTTTCCTCCGGTTTTGGTTCTCTACATTCCTGCGTTCATGTCAACAACTAACAGCACATTTGTGTCTTGAGTAGCCAGACGAACAAAACACGCACATCCCGCTATCGCGTACCGGGCCCGACCCCCTGCCCTAACGCGAACGGAGTTGATACCAAGGTTACAATAGTCAGCAACGCACACGAACAATCCAGGCTTGCATCACCCTTCGGATGTGGATCAGATGTAAAGATGGGATGGGGAGGGTGAGGATGTCTGCGGCCTTTACGCTAATGTTGCTCCGTCGCCAAGCCAAATGCATTTCCAACAGCACACGTCACAAAATTGAGCACGCATGGGGGATGTTACGGGGGAAAAAGTGGAGATGATCAGCTGGCGCCTGACTTGGAGTAAGGGGATGGACGTACAAACGCTGGTTTTATAAACAGCATTGTGCTATATGTCCAAGGACCAAGATATTTAGGTAGGGGGCACTATTCACCGCCCACAAGGATGGCCCTTGACACCCGCACACCAGCGGACGAAGACATAAATATTTTCGGCGACATTCTCCTACGAAGTGAGGGCCGTGGTGGCTTAGGAGTGAGCTCGGTCGGGGAATCTGCCAGGCCTGTGCACGCACAATTTGTGTGCGACTGGGACGCGTGACGTCATTTGGCACGTGCACAGTCACAACCAGCTATCGCTATCTTATCTTAAGCATCACTTAACTGCGGAATGTCAAAACGGTAGCGAAACTCGGAAAACCTGCAACCGTCGTGAGGCATGCCGCCAGGAACAGTCTCTCTGAGTTTGTGCTACCCTCTCTCTCATCCCTCGACGCTCCTCCTCCTGTCTAACACCTAGATAATGCGCACTAAACTTGTGATCCACCTGTTTCTTATGTGCCGCCTGGCGACGAGGCGCCCAAGAGCACTGCCCAGTACTTCCTCCCAATGATAAGGGACAATCAGTTACAAAAACGTTTTGCTATGTATTCAAGCCAAACAGCTCACGTCCACCAAGCATCCAGTAGGCAGTCTTTCTGCTCTTGTCACGAGAATCTGAAACTAGCGTGACGTACTGATAGACATCATCCCATTCCATCAAAATTGGCTAGAATACAGTACTGATACGCAGTAGTGCTAGTGGCCATGATTTAAGAACGTTTAAAGATACCAAGGAGCCCCCCCAAAATCCGAGTGTCGGAAGCAGAGTCTTCCCACTTTAGATCACAATGGTGGCATCATGGATTGCCGTGATCGATATTGGCCTTTGCCGAAAAAAAGCGAGTCCGGCATGCGATATCTAGCAGCCAAGGGCGGCAATGTGCAGACTAATCTCGACGCTACTAGCTGTGCCGCTCCCACAGAAACATGGGAGAATCAGGTATCAACATGTGCACTCACACCAGTCCTTTTTATCGTACCTCCCTCTCGTTTCCTGCCGCTGCTCTCGCTGTCCAACACACTCGCAAACAAGCATAGACCCATCTCCCCGGGGCTGATATATACGGAAGGAACACTAGAACTGTGAGCCAAATGGGTCGCATGAAAATACTTGTTTGAGAAGTCCCCTTATTAGCTATAAGGGAACACAGTTCGTGAAATGGTTTTATTCTTGAAGGCAAACGGCTTGAAAAAATTGTTAGAACCCTTAACTGACCGCTCAACACCGAGCCTCCGAAAAGGACTCTTTCCGCTCTTGTCCCACAAAGTGATATCCTGGAATTAGAACACGAGAAAACGATAAAAATACATCCCATTCCATCGATTTGGCTAGAAGGTTGGGCTAACACACACAAATGCTATAGTACCATGACTTGAAGCTTCCTGGGACCAACCAAAACGGGGCATCGGAAGCTGAGCAGCCTTGACACCAATCACACTACCTGGCGATCACATCATGGATTGCCCTACCCGAGCAAAGAGTTTTACAACGGAGGATCAGATGCCAATCCATCTATGGACGGTGCATGCTTGGGCTATCGTTTCGACCGGTTATTTAATAGCGACTCAGGGCAGCAAGACACAGTCGAATCCCCATCCCGTTCACAATACCGCCTTCACAGGAGTATGGCCGATAATGGACTCACGCCGG
This sequence comes from Lepiota brunneoincarnata, assembly GCA_023014365.1. NCBI lineage: Eukaryota > Fungi > Basidiomycota > Agaricomycetes > Agaricales > Agaricaceae > Lepiota > Lepiota brunneoincarnata. The sequence continues at coordinate 827,976 of JAEBUN010000022.1, read as the reverse complement.
ATGACTTCAAGGTTGACCTCGAAATTACACGACTTAGTGGTTATTTCACCTGTATTGCTTTCACTGCTATCATCTCCCGGGTATCGAACAGCTAACGCAGTGCTCTGTCAGATGCGGCACTGGCTTCATTCATCTATGATTCACTATATATGTTTCCACAAGAAGTGAGCAGTGAATTGCATCTGCCTTCTCCTTCGCTTAGGGAGCCATAGGTTGCCCACATTCATCGGTAATTTCTGAGAATTCATGAATGATTCCTTCAAAGATTTTCTCATTAATGTCGAGCAGTGGGCTCTGGTCGCCAATCCGGATCATCTACATGTTGCTTCGCACAAGTACCCTCCTATGCTTGACGTAAATACCTTAGTCCTCACTCCTTCACCAACAAATCGGTTGACAGAAATTAGGACGTTTATCCTCAGTGGGAATTAGCATCCTCTCCTGCGCACCTATCTCTGACGTGATGTAACGATTCAGCCACTCGTCGAACATATCTCTCCGCCTCGGTAGGTTAATCTGGCTATCATATTTGCTGCTCCCGATCGAAGACCTTTATCACTAGTTGTAAGTTATTACGAGGTTCATGTTCAGTTGGTCTGAGTGAACATGTTTTGTGGCACAGCTGTATTGCTTCCGGTTGGCTTATGGGGTTGTAAGTTCGTAATGGATCTTGAAAGAACCAAGTTGATGTATTCCAGGCTGTTGACCATTATATTGCACATGATGCTCAGGGCATTACTGGTTTTGCGAGTGCGTGCATTATGGGCACAAGACTTGAAAGGTAAGTGGTCACGAAAATCAACCTGAATCCTTACTCTGAGCTATGGCAGTCACTTTCATTCTGGTTTGCATAACAGTTGGTGTGTTTTCTCTCTCAATTATTATATTTCCAAAATCTTAACTCTCACCTCATGCTTGTGATTGACACAGTAGAATTATTGGTATGTCCTGTTATCTCTTGGTTCATTATGATAGTCGGTTACTAAGTATCTGGCAAATCAGTTTGGTGTTATAGACGTGTTGGTAACTGAGATTATATGGCGACCCAAATACACAATTAGTGGACTCCCACTGCACGGATGTTTCTCGGATGATCGTATAATTGTGGTATTTTCGCTGATACAAAGGCTGGCTTCCACGACCACGTTAGTACCTTCCATTCTATCAGGAGTGCGAGTACTAAATTTGAAAAGGATCTACCGATTTGCAAGCTCAGGTTTGATATTCATTACACAGACCATATAATACCTATAACCAATCTTGCTCGTTCAGTGATCTTTGTTCTGCTGACCGTCAAGCTTTATCAGTCCATTAAAGAAGCAGGGCCATTGGGGACTCCGCTACGTCAACGATTGGCTCATATAAAGAGATATATGCCGATCATCTACCTGTTCCATCGTGATGGGACACTCTTTATCATTCCGTGAGTTCGCATCTTTCCCTAACTATTCCGGCGAAGACAGCTCCCTTGTTATGACATCAAACATACAGAATCTTTAGTAAGCAGTCGATTTATCGTTTTTTCCTAGATTCATTATTGGTATACAGTTGTGGGCTTGCTCACGGTTTTAGGGGCGATGTCTATAGCGCCTTCGAGTAGCTCCGGCTTTTTAGCTGCAGTAGACTGGACACCGTAGGCTGCTTATCTACACAATCTAGAAGTATCTCATCTCCTGTTAGGTGGATCGCAGTCATCGACTGCTTTGTGTAGGTCCTGATTTCTAATTATTGAACTTTCACACTGATTGAGGCATTGGGACAGGGGACGCGACTGATCATAAATCTCCGCAAGGCAAATTGCAGGATGACACAGTCGTTGATCTCGCGGGAACTCTCGGAATTGCGATTGAATAACGCAGCTCAGCAAGTCAGTTGTCATCACACAGATGGGGTCGATAATCAGGAATTATCCCCCCAGGATGATATAATAGAGGAGCCGCGCCTGCGCACATAGCCAAATGTATACCATCCTACCACCATCGTATCCGCTTTTCAGTATGATATGTCGGCACGACCATCAAGGTCCAGGCTACAAAGGGTCTTGAAATTCTAACTTCTGGGAAGACTTCTAATCTTATTGCCTTATGTAGGAGGCTCTGGTTTCCTTGCGTGCCAGAAATAGTGACTTCGGCAAACTGACGAAATGCTAGTACCCGAAGCACCTGACTGCCTCATGGAAGCCATGTTGTAGGGTAGGCTATCTGCCTATAATTTACATGCAGGTACCTTGTCCATTTACTCCCCACCCCGCTGTTGTCTCCTCTCCTGAATATACATCATCATCACCTTTCACCTTCCAGTATTGACTTCAACCCTACATCCATTTCCAATTGGACTGTCATGGATACACCAACTGGACCGATCCACGACGAACTGTACTATTTTGAAGATGGTAGCTACGTAATTCAGGTTGAGAACTATCTCTTTAATGTGAGTGAATCAAGTCCAAGGTCAAGTCTGGCCGTAGATTGTGCTCTCGACACACTAATGAGATCCATCTCCCTATCTTATCCCTTCAGCTCCATCGTAGCACCCTCCGCCGACATTCCTCCTTCTTTCGCAACATGTTTTCGCTACCACAATCAAATACCGCAGAAGCAGAAGATGGGGGCAGTGATGATCACCCAATTCTGTGCGATGATTCCGTTGAGGCATTTCGAGACTGGTGTCAGGTTTTGTATGCAGGGTCAGCCATTCTTCCGATTTGTGCCCCTGATGGGGAAGCTATCCCTTACCTCTGACGAGCGACTACATTAGGCTCAATGAACTCAGTCAAGGAACAACTCAGCGTGAAATATTTGATGAGAAAGGGTTCGCACACGTTGGGTCACTCGCTCACAAGTATGAGTGCGACAAAATCGAGGAGTGGGCAAGGAGGATGCTTGACTCCAAGCTCTGCCCACGTGGGCCCCGTTCTCCGAACGACCGGGGTGGCGGCCTGCGCCATCCCGAGCCCCAGCTACCAAACGAGACAGTTGAATACTTGGTGCGAGTGTCAATGGAGTGTGGTTGGACATCCACCTTGAAGACCTGCGAAAATGTACTCCTGAGGACGATCCATAGCCCAGGATCCGACGCCCATATAGGATTTGGTGATACCAATTCAGCAGGCCAGCTGAGCAAAGTGCTCAGTTTCGCTGACTCGGTTGGTAACGTCCAATTGAAGGCCAGAGCCCATTATGCGTTCCTGTGTTCCGTTGAATGGAGCCTCTCTCCGACAGTGCGCGGTAACCCCATCGATTTGTTCCCATTTAATCAAGAATCACTGTGTCAAATTTGGTGGGATCCGTTGGATCCACTGACAGATGCACAGAAGATCTGCCTATATCGTGGGTTCCATGGACTCAGCTCCCTTCGAGATCTCCTACCGTCCATGCCTATCATCGGAAGCGACTGCGATTGCCAATCCTCCAGAAATCTTCGTTCAGAATGGGACCGCGTCGGTAAGAGTCTGGCAGGGAATCGTGCCTTTGATGGGCCAAAGGAATTTCTGGAGGAAATGAGGACCAAAGTAATGTCGGATTACAACTTGGCTTGCCCTCGTCGGCAGAAATGCGGAGTGGAGAAAGCGCGCAAGAGTGTAGATAAGTTTCTAGAAAGGTTTGATGCGGGTTTGGTGGAATTCTTTTCAGACCACGTCTTGCCGCGGCCCGTCAGTCCGCGAACTCCAAACGTCGCATCCTACGATCGCCATTTGTCATTGATGCTGTGTAGTAGTAGTTAGGATATCGATGTGCCATGTTCGGATAGCCGCCTCTAGTATCATTCTCTGTATGACTACACGAAAAAAAGTATTTGTTCGAGCTCAATCCGAAGGCGGAAGAGCTGAGAAACGAAGTACTTACTCATTATCAACTCACAGCAAGAAAAATATGGTACGGGTTTCGTGTTCTGGATCAGTGTCCCTGTGCCGGATCCGTAAGAGGCATCGCGTGGCAGGGTCAACCGTGATAGCCTGCGTCAATTGATATCTGAGCACAGGTAATACCCATCACTCACAATGTCGTACCATAATGTTCATATAAGCACCCTAGACCTTAAGCAAGCAATCAACCCACACCCCAGCAGGACAAAGCTTCATCGCTAAGGATGAACGGCTCGAGCAAACAGCCCGAGGCCATTTGAGCCGACTACTATTCATGCCGCCGGAGGGGTTCTCTCCACCCCTGTCTCATGAAGCGATTGTGGGATTAGTGCACCGCATACGATCGTAAATGCCATCCTATCTCATCAAATCAACTAGAATGCAGTGCTGGTGGGTGATACTATGCTGCCATGATTAGATATGCTCGAGGCCCCCCGGATGCCGCCCGAATGAGAGTGTTGGGGGTTAATTGGCCCTCTGACAAACTACACTACGTAGTGATAGCGTCAAGAATTGCTGTGGCCTAGTAGAATACTTTCAAGTCAAGAATGCAAGATCAGATACTAACCCGTCTGTTTAAGCCCGAACTATCATTATTTAGTGACTGAGGACAGTGAGGGCACAAAGGGGTGATAAGCCCCACACCATTAGCCATATGCCCCCCACAGAATATGGTAGACTCAGCACTCCGAGTGGATGACCTTAGGGTTGACCCGGAGATTACACAACTCAGTGGTTACTTCACCCGTACTACTTTTCGCGGCTACCCTAAATGGAGCATAGAATAGCAAAAGCAACTTTTGTCAGATCCAGCGATGACATTATTCATCCATGAATCGCTGTATATGCTTCTAAGTTCATCGGTAACTATGGAGGATTTAAGAGGCGACGCTTGCTAACCTCTGTTTTTTTTTTTGTTGAGCAATGGGCCATGGTCACCAATCCAGATCCTGCTTCGCACATGGACTTTCCTGTGCTTGATGCAAGTGCCTCTATACTCCCCCATCAGCGAACTAATTGACAAGGAATAGGCTCGTCATTCTCAGTGGGCATTTACTTCTTGTTCTTCTTGCATACGCTTATGTCTGATGCACTGTGACGTACCAGCCGACCTCTCAACCTCTGTAAGTGAAATTGCAAGGTAACAGATAAGTACGTCGTATGTAATCAATGTGGTGAGCGTATGGTAATAAAATCCATGGGCGTGGTCACTATTACGGTACAACCCGCGGGATATAAGCCGTGCCCCCAGCCTTTAAACATAAAACACCCGCACAACCAGCTCCCAGGAGGTGAGCTCTCGCCCCACTCGCTTTCTTCAGCACTCCCCCTCATCCTCCGCCTCCCCTCTTCCTCGAACGCGCACGGTGTGCAAGCAACGTCCTCCTGGGCTTTTAATACCTCAGCGTCCCCATACCTGGAACAATGCAACCAAATCAATCTGCCAACGATCCCGAATGCGCATGCTGCCTACCGCACCGCTCTGCCTGTCTATCCACTTCTAACATTGAAATCGATGAATGAAGATCCAAATCCTCAGTGGCGTGATTGAACATGACGTCGATATTCTTGCTCTTGTTGAAGTGTCGAGCTGCGGAGAAGCAGAAAGTGAGCATGTCAACCTATGAATATGTCACACCCTGAGCTGGCATCGGGGTACCCCACCTGGGCCACTAGGATCAGTATCGCCATTAACCTCCCCCTATCCCATCGGGGGTGGTACACATATGGTAGGGTCACTCGACCTTTGATTCATGTGCGTCACATGAAGCATGTTGTTCAAGTAGATTCCCGGGGTCTTAAGGGAAAGCGGCTCACAAAGAGGCTTTATCATGGAAGGTGAATGGCCTCAACAAGGCTGTTCGAAACCATTTAAATCCACTGCAGTTTACTCCCACCAGCACTCCGGTAAAAGGCTCTTTCCGCCCCCTTCCCACGAGGTAAAATTCACGAATCAGCACACCGGCAATGATAGATACCTCCCTATCCATCAAATTAGCTAGAATACAGAACTGATATTTATAAATGCTAAATCCCATCATTTGAGCTTCTTGAAACCAACCGAAGTAGGACACTCAGCTGAGCCGCCTTGCCACACATCGTGCTACCTAGTGATAACATCATGGGTTATCGCACCCCAGCAGAATTACCGAGTCAGGCATGGAAGATCGGATGCTTATCCGCCTGTTGAAGCTTGCGTTTAAAACCAAGCAGGGACAGCCTAAGCGAGGCATAGAGCAATCCCCATACTATTAACCATAGTGCTCCCACGGAAATATGGCTGACTTTGAACTCACAGTATATGACTTTACGCTTGATCTCGAAATTACACGACTGAGTGGTTACTTCACCCGTATTGCTTTCACTGCTATGACCTGCGGGGTACTGAATAAAACTCTGTCAGATGCAGCTATGACTTTATTCATCTATGAATCGTTGCATGTGTTTCCGCGAGAAGTGAGTAACAAAATATATCCGCCTTCCCGGTCATTCAGATAGCCACAGATTGTCTACATCCATCGGTAAATTTCATGACCAGTATCGCCTACCAATATTTTCACATTGGTACTGAGCAGTGGGCCATGGTCACCGGTCCGGGTCATCTACACCTTGCTCCGCGTATGTGCGCTCCTGTACTTGATGTAAGTATCTCGATCCCCCTTTATCCAACAAACCAACTGACAAGAATCAGACTCACTATCCTCAGTGGGCATTATTTTCTTCCTGTGTGCGCCTATAACTGACCAATGGTGAAATTTCAGCCAACGAAAGAACACACCTCTCAGCTTCGGTGCGTTACTCCGGCTATCGCTTTCTAACATCATAAGTCATTCACCACCAGTTGTAAGATATTGTTCAACTGAACGTTCTTGTTTACTCGTTCTGAACAGGCGAACCTCATGACATAGCTGTATTGTTTCTGGTTGGCTTACAGGATTGTAAGTATCCAAGACATCGGGAAGGAAGTGACGCTATACATATTTCAGGCTGTTGACAATTATCTTGCATACAATGTTCAAGACATTGTTGGTTTTGCGGCTGCGTGCACTGTGGTCTAAAGACCCCAAAGGTAACCATTTGTCTCGAGGATCAATCCGAATTCTTATACTGAGATTTGAGTAGTTACCGTCCTTTTAGTATTTATAACAGTTGGTGCGTTCTCTCTTGAATTTTATAGTTCACATATCTTATCTCATGCTTGTGTTTTACACAGTGGAATTACTGGTGCGTCCTGTGATTAGTGGTTCCATCGCACGCTAAATTACTAAGTATCTAATCAGCTCGGCATTGTAGCCGTGTTGATAAACCAGATTGTGTGGGAACCCAAGTCCATGCTCAGTGGAATGCCATTACATGGGTGCCTCTCGGACTCCGTTACCACCGCAGTATTTTCCCTGGTACGCAGACTGGTCTCTGCAGCCACGTGAGTACCCTCCATTTCATGTGCAGTGGGAGTACTTAAATTGAAAAGGATCTACCGGTTTGCAAACTCTGGTATGTATGATACTCGAACCCTGTTCATGCCTCTACCAATCCTACCTATTTAGCGATTTTCGTTCTGCTGACTGTCATCAAACTCTACCAGTCCCTCAAAGAAGCTGGGGGCTCGGAGAGTTCGCTGCGCCAAAGACTGGTTCATATCAGGGTATATACGCCAATCGTCTACCTATTCTATCGTGACGGAACATTGTTCATCGTTCCGTGAGCCCACCTTCTTGCTTTAGCAGTACGAGTGAGGACAGCTCATTTACGACGATGCCAAAACATCTAGAATCTTTAGTAAAGTGCCTGATTTATCCTCTTGTCTAGTCTCACTATTTATAAACAGTTATAAACCTATTCGCGGCTTTACAGGTCATGTCTCTAGGTCCCTTTGGCGACTCTAGCTTCCCAGCTGCCGTGGACTGGACACCGTATGCTTTTCATCTTCACAAACCGGAACTATCTCATCTTCGTTAGGTGGATTGCAGTCACTGACTGCTTTTGCGTAGGCACTGTTTTCTAATTAGATGTTTTACGCTGATTAAGCATGTCGTCAGGGGACGCGATTGATTCTCCATATCCGGGAAGCAAATTGCAGGATAACACAGTCGTTAATTTCGCGGGAGATCTCGGCATTGCAACTTAGCGACGTGGCTCAGCAAGGAGATTTTCGAACAGAGGGGGTTGATGGCCAGGCATTAACGCCCCGGCAAGATATCTAGTTGGATAGCGTTGGATTCACCTGACAAACATGCGCTAATCTGACGACTCACACCATCCATTTCATTCCTTCTCTCTATAAGTACTCGACACAGGGAATGTATATACTTATCAACTTAAATTTACATCAATGAGCGTGTGTACAAAACGCCCCTGGCTGAGTTTTCGGACGCTGTGGATAAAATTCGGAATAAGGGGAGGAAGCGTGTGTCCCCGGGATGGTTGTTGGAGTACGGTTGGCTGTGATCCCTGTGCTGTATGTACAACAGCCTGGTGACAACCACATGGGGTAGGTGGTTGGCGGGTAGCGGTCGGTGGTGTGGTTTAGAGGTACACCCGCAAAGACATTGGCCATCAGTTCCAGACAGGAAGAAGGAGCGTGCAAAACACACCGGGAAAACGAGCACATAAAATAAAATGCAGTGGCCGTCACTGGTTCAAATCAGCTATCCGCATCGTCTCGAAGTGAACTTCACTACAGGGGGTGGGAGATTCCCATAAGCCTCTCCCGTCTCCCTTCTTACTGCGACTGAGCCTCTACCCTCTCTTACTCCAGTTTTGGTTCCCTGCATTCCTGTGTTCATGTAATTTTTAGAGCCTCCTGTCATCATCCTGAAATGCAGGAACGCACCCACCGGCAACACGTCAAAAACCAACAACGCAGCGGCGTCTACACTATGCTTGGGTATCCAGACGAACAAAAACATAGAAAACACGTACATCCCGCTGCCACGCACCGGACGCACCCTCTCCCTGCCCCAACACGAACAGAGTTGATACCAAGGCTACAATGGCCAGTAACGTAAACAAACAATCCAGACGGCTATCGTCCTTGAGATGTGGATGAGACGTAAAGATAGGGCGGGGGATGAAGATGTCTGCGGCTTTTATCGCCAGTACCCATCATCGCCAAGTGAAATGCATTTCCAACAGTATGTGTCGCAAAAGTGAGCGTCCATTGCGGAACTGTAATGATGCCACAGATGAAAAGGGGGAAATCATTAGCTGGCACCCGACTTGAAATAAGGGGAAGGACGTACAAACGCTGGGTTTATAAGTAGCATCGCAATTGTTTATCAGCAGAAATACTCCAGCGATATGATCGTTCACGCAGCATCCGTGTAACGGGAAACCTAAGTGTGTATTTGGGTTGCCAAATAATATCAGTTTTCATCACGTCAACAACTCCAAGCTGATTTGCCGAATACTTAGTGACAGAACACCACAGTGAACCAAGAAATCACAGGACGCACCAGTAATTCCACTGTGCTAATCACAAGCATGAGATGAGAGTTGAGACACTGGAACTATATAAGTTGAGAAAGAACGTACCAACTGTTATGAAAACCAGAACAAAGATGACTGCCATCGCTTAGAGCAAGGGCCAGGTTTATTATTACGATCACTTGCCCTTTGACGTCTTGGGCCCACAGCGCACGCACTCGCAAAACCAATAATACCTTGAACATTATCTGCAATATAATGGTCAATGCATTTACATTCAGGGATGATTTACCGAATAGTAGGACCTTATTACATTTACACAAGACCTCGAAGAGAGTGCCTGTACAACCCCGGAGTGTTAGCTTAATTTTCGGTCGATGTTTGCTAATGAACGCCGTTACGCATGAAGTCGCAGATGCCGATATCGTCCCCTTGACTATGTTATGGGGTGATCAAAGTGCTACTTTCTTTAGTTTATTAGCATAACTAACCGACGGCTCCGCAGGTCTAGATTGGCCTCGTAACTAATCGCGTACCCACTCATGTTCACCTGAGCCCTCTTCCTGCATGAGTGAGGGGAAGCGAGCAACGGAAATACCGTGGACGATATTACTTGCCCCATCATCCCGTTGCTATTCGCGATTGTAGATTGGGCTTCTTCCAACGCCTGCTATGTGAGTGGCCCGCTAGATGTTAAACCAGGGCCGAACGCCAATCCTTACACTTTATTTTCTGTTCCAGATACATTTACTGGTTCTCAGCGAGTGTCATTACCTTCGTCATGACCTAGAGCCCCAGATACATATCTCCTCTCTACACACTTTCACGTAGATCGGTATCTAAGCTAGGCCTGCAATCCACAAACGAGGAGAACTATATGCCACGGCAAAACGTATAACTGTTATTCTGGGGAGCATCCCTTCCGAAAGACCCTCTCTTCGTCCTGAACAAAAAGGACACAACCTCCACACATCCCGCCTACACACCACACCACAGTCTTCTCGGTCTCTTTCATCAACAAATTAACTGATGGGAATTCGACTTCGTAATGTTGATGAGGATAGCTTTCTCCCCTGCTCACTTACGTCTGAAGCACTGCGAAATTTTGGCGAAGCAGGGGACACATCCGCCAGCCGCAGTGGGTTGTTCTGGCTATCAGCACTGCCTCCAGTCACGGGCTGAGGTACCTTTTCAAAAAGGGGTGCATTTGCCAATGCTGCTGTTCACAGGAACCATGAGGACCAATGTTTTGTCTTCTTTCTTGCTTGCCAGAAGGATTCGCAGACCAAGATCGTCAAAAATTATAGGCTAGTTGTTCGTGGGGCTGGAGACGGTGTTCAGATCCGGAGAGGGCGGAGGTTCTTACCCAGTCGTGGGATGTCTTTCCACTTATATCCCAGCGGCCGCACATTTCTCGTATCTGCGTAACAATTACGCCACCCTCTTCAGCTGACGGTGAACTCAACCTCCGCATCTTCTAATTGCACATGGTACATGAAGCGAAATGAGTTTAGCGCATCACATGGAATGGTAGATATCACAAAAGCTCATCGAATCAGCTAGAACGCAGCATGAGCACGCATTGATGCTGCAGTGCCACTAGGTCAAATGGGCTCGAAACCTCAGAGATATTTTCGGGAGCCAGGTGTAGGGAGCCTAACTGTCGCACTAATCGCACTACATAGTGATAGGATCATATTGTCGCTGGGATCCAGAACAGAATTTTGAAGCCAAGGGCGTAACATCAAATCATGATCCATTAGTCAAAGCTTGGGTGATTGAGCATTTAATGACCGAAGTCAGCAAAGTGCAGGCAACTCCTCACACTGCCAACCGTACCTGGTCTCCCAGAAATATGTCCGGCGCTAGACTCACCAAGGAGGCAATTAAGGCCGACCTCGAATTCATGCAATCCTTTGGTTATGCCACCTGTAGCACCTTCACCACCGCCATGTAAAGCAGCTAATATGATGTATATGTACTCCGCCAGATCCACCGTTGACTCTATTCATCTATGACTCACTGCATATTCTTCCAGAAGAGGTGAGTAATGAATCATACCCTCTCACTCAGTTGCTCATGTAATTGCAGGTTGTGCACATTCACCGGTAAGCCATTCATTGAGCTACTGATGAACGATGCTGATCAACTTTGTGGTGCCTGAACAGTGGGTCATGGTCAACGATCCGGGTCATCTATACTTTGCTTCGCATATCCGTCATCCCAAAATTGATGTGTATATCTTAATCTCCTCTCCTTCACAAACAACCAACTGATTGGAATTAGATTTCGTATCGTTGGTGGGCGTAATTTTATACTTGATTCACCAATATCTGAATCATCGTGACATTTCAGTGAAACAGGGGACATACCAATCAGCTGCAGTAGGTCATTCCGGCTATTCGTTTCACCACCCCTAACAATATCCGCTATTCACTAGTTGTAGGACTCCACCCAGATTTTACTTACTTTTCTAAATGAGCACACTTCAGCTGTCTCGCTTCCAGCTGGATTGAGGGGTTGTAAGTATACAACACATCTGGAAATAACTCACTAATTGCATTGCAGGTTAGGGTCTCTCATCCCGCCTGCAATGCTCAAGATATTACTAGTTTTGCGGTTGCAGGCACTGTGGGCCCAAGATCTCAAAGGTGGGCGGTCCTCATAATTGACTAAACTTTCTCACCCCAAATCCCACAGTTACGATCATTCTGGTTTTCGTAACGGCTGGTGCGTCCTTCCTGAAACCCTGCACTTATATCCACCTTATCCTTATGGTTAACACAGTGGAACTCATCGTGTGTCCAGTTAGTTCTGAGCTGATCGAGTTACTAAACCCATGATGAACCAGGTTGGTGCAGCAGCATTGTTGACGATCGAGATCACAGAACAGAAAGCTGTTATGGGCGGGCTTCCATTGCATGGGTGCTTCATGGCAGGCAAGTATGCCTCATTGTTTCGCAAGCTGGTTCCTGTAACGTCCACAACTCTGTCAGTATCCCGCGTCGTATGGAGGGGGATGGGAGTGCTAATTAGTAATATGACACAGGATCTGCCGGTTTGCAAGCTCAGGTACACATCATTATAGACGCTGCCTATCCATAATCAGTCTTAGTTATTTTCAAGCAACCTTCGTTCTCCTGACCACTATCAAGCTCTATCAGTCTTTTCGGACAGTCGGTCTCGTGGGGACTCCATTTCGTGAGAGATTGTCCTATATGAAAAGATATATGCCAGTTGTCTACTTGTTCTATCGTGATGGAACGTTGTTTATCATTCCGTGAGTCCTCTTTCGGCGATAGTGGACAGCTCGCGTGTGATCATAGCCAAAATCTAGGATTTTTGGTAAGACAAGGTAGATTCGCCCCAATTGCCTGGACTCATCGTTGTGCAGTTCTAACCATGCTTTGGCTTTTGGGGGAGTACAGAGGATCAAAAATTGGTATCGGGGGCATGGCTATAGACTGGTCATTGTAAGATATTCAGCTCTGCATCGTGGAAGCATCTCATTTCCTGTTAGGTGGTCTGTAGTGGTGAACTGCCTTTGCGTAGGCCATTCATTCCCTCTATTGAAGGGTCCGCACTGATTAGCATATCTGCCCAGGGAACCCGACTGATTATCAATATCCGCGAGGCAAATTGCAGGATAACGGAGTCATTGGTTTCGCGGGAACTCGAGGCGTTGCGAATTGATGATGTGGCTGAACAAAGTCGTCACCGAACAAGTGGGGTTGAGGATCAAGTATTATCCCCCCAGCACGGTGTCTAGTCGGATAGTATTGGGTAATATAAGATTCTGCCCTGACGATTTGGCAAACCTTGTGTTGTGTAAGCCCGCATACCTAGCTTATACCAGGATTCGCACTTCTTTGACATTATATCTAGCAATGGCTGACGGTCACCGTCATCACCTGGGCCGGGAAACAGGACTGGGAAGTATGTTAGCCTGTGAGCATGGCGCGTAACATTGCCACCGTCAAACCCTGTTCATGAGGTAGTGCAGTATTTGTCATGTACGGTGTCCTTACACTATAGATGGGACCAACAGCAATCGCAGAGTCACACTAATCATCATGGGAATGCATCTATTAAGCTGATTTCGAGTCAACAAGTGCACACATGTGAGTGAGGAACCGGGCGTTCGCTACTAATATTGTTGAACTGAGTAGAGTCAATAGTATCAGTGACACACTGATCACTAGTCACTAGCTTGAGTTGATCAACAATCACTGATGTATTCACACGTTGTTAATAATAGTGTGATTTGATAAGCCCACTGATTTGGTCAAGTGTAAAGGTTCTTCGTATGTAACTCCCCTTCACATAATAGGATTTGGCTAGTCTAAGGTCCCATCCTGTCAAAATGGACACGAGGCGTGAAACTCAGTGTCCACTAATTGACATCCCCAAGGGATGGGTGTACATAACAACTAATTACTTATTTATCATAATTTGTTACTAACTAATAAGTGATCTGTCACTTTATTTAACAAATATAGCCATGGATGTGTAGAGCGATCAACGTGAACGTGTTCAGATTTTGTCCTCATAACGATTGGAGGGTCAGGATATGAGGGGAGGATGGGGGGTATCTGCAGTCCTTTCTATGAAAGCTTATCCATCGCCGATTCAAACATAACTCCGACAAACCACCAACAGCAGACATCGCATATGTGAGTGTGCTACTCCTGGTGGCCGTACTATTTGTCTGAGAATACAAAAATGCCTACAATGTAAAGGGGATCATCAGTTCGCAATGACCAGGAATAGGGGACTTGGCGGTATACAGCGTGTCCTGGTAGTATAAACCCTATAGGTGGAACTGAAGCAGTTATCGCGAGGAGGGCGTATGCCCTAGAGATGTTGGGCATCCTTACTGAAGGAATGCTGTTGAGAAATGCACACCCAGTTGCTGTAAAATGAAATGCGACCATCCTTTTGGGCCTTTCATGATCTGCCCAACCCCCCAGAAAGACAGGGTGGTTGAAAGGCCGACTGAATTTCCAGGTGTAATTTTCAGAGCTGCGCTATATGTTACCCGGGTTAGGGGTTTGCTCTTGAGTAGCACAGCGTTCGTGGCAAGATGTCTATACAGACTTGGTCTTGTCCTACTAGGCGTGACTTAGAGATGACGGAGCACTATAGTCCAGCCGGTTTTAAGGGCAAAGAGGTATAGGAGGCAAGAACTGTATAACACTAAGATAAGGATACAAGGGTATGGTACAGTATCCTTATATACTACTATGTGTGGCTGTGCTCCTACTATATATGTCTGGACCCAGGTAAGTGAGTCATATCCTTATCTATCTAAGTATAGATTGTTCTGATAGTTCTTCTGATGGTTTCAGGATGACAGGTCTTCTATCTATTTATATTACTTGGGTGCTTCTGATAAGAGTTCCTTCCGGTGAGGCTTCTGATAAGGGGAATTTAAGGGGACTTCTGATAACATTACCCCGTTTCTAAGGTTATATTCCATTATAACCGTTTATGTCCTTTTTCCTTCTGTTGTTTTTGAGTGGAGCTTAGAAGTCTCCTACTGGTTCTCCGCATATGTTGGACATGGCGATATTATCGTATCCATCGTCGAAGTCGTCTTCCTCAGGGTATTCGAGTCCCGAGTATTGGTAATGGGTGGATGGAGTATTTTGGGTTTGAGTTACCATAGGTCTGTTGTATGGTGTATGTCTTGTTCCTTTCGAAGGGCATTCGGTTTGTTTGTGGCGGGGTTGGAATACTCCGCAGTGTGGGCATCTATATTTGATGCAATCATATGAGTAATGGCCCGGGGCATATTGTTTGCAACCGAGGCATGCGAATTGGGGACAGTCCATGGCCCAGTGTCCGATTTGTTTGCATTGAATGCATCGGGATCTGTCGTTGGGTTTAGGGTTTGGAATTTGTTGGATAGGAGCGGGAGAATTCCGTATTGGGGTTGGTTTGGTGGTATTTTTGCGGAAAGGGTTGTTGTTTCCGACAGGGTTCTTCCTTCCTGACGTGGGGGTTGGAGTATTTTTGTTGGGGTTTGCCGTATTGGTTTGTTTCTTTCTTGGCATTTGGGACATGAGTCCTTGACGAGTGAGGAGGAATGCCTCATAGTTTTCGGTCCACTTTCGTTGGGCGTGGAAGGCATCGTGGAGGAGTTTTGTTTGTTTGACATGATGGGTGTAGTTTGACCATACTTCTCGGTCGTAGTCACTGATGGGGGCTTTGTTGACTTTGTCGGTAAGGAATTGAGTTGAAGCGATGGTGCGTAAATCTTCTACGCTTGTTATGATTGGTTCGATGTTCTTTACTCCGGCTGTGTGGAAGTGGATTGGTAAGGCGGCTATTGGTTCTGGTTCGGGTGTAGCGTTGGGGTCAGGAGTTTCATCTCTGACGTTGATGAAGGCGTTGGAGGGCGTGAATGGGCAAGGCTTTGGGATTGGAGTCGGGGAGTTTCTTTCGACGTTGGGATCGTCAATGATGATGACGGAAGAGGTAGTGGAGGAGGAGGAGAAGGGGGGAGTGGATTGGGGACGGACGAGGTCGAGGTTGTTCATGGACATTGTTGAGTACGTTTGTTGGTAGAGCGAAGTTGCTTCTGGTAGGTTCTGGGTAGTTCCTGGTCGTTGCTGTTGAGTTGATGTATCTCTTTATACTCTTCCAAGTATTCATCGGCGTTATTGCGGAGTTCTTCTTCGGATATCCATTGGTTCTCCGTGTGGGAATATCCTTTCCAATGTACGTAGTATTGGAGTTTTCCCCGGTATCGGCGGTGGTTGAGAATAGCTTCTATTTCATATTCTTCTTCTTCGTTGATGATGTCTGGTGGTGGTGGCATCGGATGAGGTCCGTATGCTTCTGTTTCGTTATATGGGGTTAAGAGGTTTCGGTGGAACACCGGATGTATCTTCCATTTGATCGGAAGTTTTATTTTGTATGTGAGTGGCGATAAGACTTCCAAAATAGGGAAAGGTCCTAGTCGTTTTGGGGATATTTTGTTGGAGATGAAGGGAAGTTTGAGGTTCTTGGCTTCTAGCCATACTTTCTGATGTGTTTCAAGGGGTTTGACAGTTCTTCTGGTTCTTTGTTTCATAATGTCGGCGGAGAGTTGGTGTGCCGCGTGTGCTTCTTTTCTGGCGTCATCGAGGAGTCTGATGCGTTCGTCTACTGATGGAAAGTTCGAAGTTTCCATTACCGTGGGTATCGGTGGAGGGTTATATCCCATGATGAGTTCGAATGGGGATTTCTGCCTTGAGGCATGTATTTTGGAGTTGTGTGCGAACTCGGCGATAGGAAGGGTTTCTGACCAGTCGAGGGGATTTCTGGTGCAGTATATAGCGAGATAGGTCTCGATTTCTTGATTGTATCGTTCTGTGGAACCATCTGTCTGGGGATGGTATGCGGTTGAAAATGCCTGTTGGATGTTAAGGCGTTTGGCTAGTTGTCGGAGGGAGTTGGCGGCGAATCTCGGGTCTCGATCTGATATGATTTTGTCGGGTAGTCCGAATCTGGTAAAGACTTTTTCTATTAATAGTCGTCCGATATCATCGGCGTTTGATCGATCTGAGGTTGGGATGAAAATTACCCCCTTCGTAAGGCCGTGGTCCACCACGGACAATATTGCATTATGGCCGGCGCTAGGTGGTAGACCGGTGATAAGATCCCATGAGATCTGAGCAAATGGGCGTTTAGATGCTGGTGGAGGGATCGGTTGAGTCGGTGCGCGATCCGGTCTGCGTATAATTTTATGTTGCTGACACTCTGGACAGCCTTTGACATAGTTCTTTATGAACGTTGACATTCCTGGCCAATACACTTCTTTCTTGGCGAGGTGGTACGTTTCCTGTTCTCCAGGGTGGCCACGTGTGGGGTGGTCGTGGTACCTTGCGATGACATCGCGTCTGAGTTGAAGGTCTTCTGGAATAATGACACGTTCTTGGAACGTGAGGAGTGAACCGTTTGAGGTTGGGACTGTTCCGAAGTCTTTATCGGCGGCGTTAGGGTGGGCTTCTTTTAGGAGTTTGAACGCTTCAGTGGTTCTGGCGTCGTATTTCGGTGATTCCGTGATTCTTTCTTGGAGTTCCATATCGACGGTGGCGATAAAGAGGTGTTCTGGGAGTATTATGATCAAGTTTTGATCTTCTATGTCAGTGGTGGCAACGAAGAGGTTGTTTGGAAGCATGGTAACGTCTTCGTTATCGTTGTCCTCGTCAGGGATGTGGTCTGGACGTCTCGATAAGGCGTCTGGTGCAGGAATTTTTGATCCTGGGACGTGTTCTAATTTGAAGTTGTAATCAGCGAGGGTCTGTACCCATCGTGCTTGTCGGCGGTTGATTTTCTGGGGTTTCCGCCAGTATGTGAGGTTTTGGTGGTCCGTTCTGATACGGACGGTATGGGGGCTGCCAAGGAGGTAGTGGCGCCATTCTTCGAGGGCTCGGATAATAGCGAGGAGTTCCCTGTCGTAGATGTCATAATTGCGTTCCGCTGGTCCGAACGTCTTTGAATAGAATGATACGGGTTTCCGTATTCCGTTGATGTCGTATTGATATAGGACAGCTCCTGATGCGAATTTAGAAGCATCGGCTTCTATTTCGAAGGGTTTTGTGGAGTCGGGCATGAGGAGTACCGGTTCCTTTAAGAATTCATTTTTGAGCGTTTCGAACGCTTTCTGTTGTTCTTCTTTCCATTCGAATTTGTTTGATTTGGAAAGGAGTTGGTTCAGGGGTTTGGTATGGTGGGAGTAGTTGCGGATGAACTTCCGGTAGAAGTTGCAGAATCCGATGAATTTCCGAATATGTCGGACTGTTTTTGGTACTGGCCAGTCTTCTATTCCCTTGAGTTTTCCGGGATCCATTTTGATCTCGTCTGGCGTGATGATCATGCCGAGGTATTCGAGTCGTTGTTTGTTGAACTTGCATTTTTCCGTTTTAAGGTAGAGATCGTTTTCCTGCAGGATTTGCAGTACTTTTTCCGTGAGTCGGTCGGTTTCCTCTTGGGTTTTACCATAGATTAGGATGTCATCCATGTAGATGATGATTCCTCCTTTCTCCATTATTTCGGAGAATAATGTGTCCATCATATGTTGGAACGTCGCGGGACTGTTGCAAAGTCCAAAGAACATGACAGTCGGTTCGAAAAGACCCATGGGAGTCTTGAACGCTGCTTTCCATTGGTCGCCATCTTTGATTCTGACGTTATTGTATCCTAGGTGGACGTCGAGCTTAGTGAAATACTTAGCTCCTTTGAGTTTGTCCATGATAGAGGAAATCATGGGGATTGGGTAGGCGTTTTTGACGGTGTGATCGTTTAGATAACGATAGTCTTGGCAGGGTCGGAGGTCTCCTCCTTTCTTGGCAACAAAAAAGAAGGGTGATGCCATAGGGGATTTTGAGGGGCGGATGTAGCCTTTTCGGAGGTTTTCGTCTATGAATTCCTTCAATGCTTTTTCTTCGGCAGGTGCCACTTGATAAGGTTTCATTGATTTTGCTTCGAATGTCGGTTTTAGTTCGATTTCATGATCAAACGTTCTTGATGGTGGGAATCGTTCGGAGGCTTTCTTGTTGAATATTTTAGCCCATCGGGCGAATCTCCGAGGGATCTCGGGTGGTTCTTTGTTTGATTCCGGTTGTTTTCCTTTTTGGTTTGCCGATCTTGTCGGATTATGTTGCTCATTGTGGAGCGTTGTGGCGTGTGTCGCTTTGGCGTTTACTTCTAATGGGGTTAGAAGCATGGGGTTCATTTCTCTTTCTAGAGAGAAGGTGTCGAGGTCAACACTTGACAGGTTGACGTATTCCTCGGGGTTTTCCTCGGGTTGAGAGGTTTTTCCAGCCATTATGTCCATGGCGATGGAGTTGAGTTCGACAGGTCGTCGTAGGGTTCTGAGGAGTTTCGAGAAATCCTGGTGGTCGATTTGTGGTTTCCAGGAGAATGTCTTGGTCTTCCAGTTGATGTCGGGGTTGTATTGTTCCAACCAGGGAAATCCAATGATGAGGTCTTTCTCACCAGTGTTCGTGACGTACGCTTCTAGCGTGCAATCTCTTCCATCAATGATGGTTCTGATTTTGATGTATTCATGGATCTTGCCATGTTGATTGTCAGTTCCGTCAACGTTGCTGAGGGGAATTGGTTGGTCCAGCTGTTTTGTTTGATAACCATGTCGTTCGACGACTTTGTGGGAGATGAAGTTCCCTTGGGCTCCTGAGTCTATCAGGGCGGTGATGGCCACGGGTTTTGATGTCCGTTCACTCCAAATCTCGATGGGTAGGTAGAGAGAGCGTTTATTCGGGGAGAGTCGTAGTTGTACAGAATTTATTGAGAAAGTGTCCTTCTGAGAGTGAGAATATATAGTGTCCTTCTGGGAACGAGCAGGGGCGCATCGGTCTGTGTTCCGTTTTAAAAATCCTGGAAGGGACGCATCTCCGGGTCTTCGGCTAGCGCAGAGTGGAGTTCTTGTTGGAGTTCAGGGTCGAGGTCGTCGACCATTTGGCGCATCTGAGATGCAACTTCTGCAACAGCAAGGGAGTACTTGCGTTGTGGGGATTGCTGGACGTTCCGGTTCGGGAATCCGGGACGAGTGTTTTGTTGTCCTGGGAAGGGACGGTTGGGGTTTCGCGCAGGGCGAGGGGGGTTTGTGCACATTCCTGGGAAGCGTCTTGCTTGAGAGGGTTGAGGGCATTTGCTAACCCAGTGGTCTTTTGCTCCGCATCGGAAGCATTCTTGGTTCTGGTAAGCTTTAATTTGTTGTCCAGTGACAACGGCATCTATCTCCAAGGAATCTTGAAGTTCTTCTTCGGCATAGTCCGGTTGAGAGATTTCTGGGTAAGGATCTTCGAATCCTTCTTCTATTGCAGCATGGTCTACTTCCATGGCGTGTGGGTCGCGTGGGGTGAATCGTGGAGCATTGCTCCTTTGGTAGAATTGTGCATAGGGCACGTTGTTGTTTGGACGGCTTAGTCCGCGGTTGGGTTGGTATTGGTTCCTCTGGGGGAACGTGGTTCTGGGGGCGCCGTAGAGGGCATTAATTCGACGGAAGTTATCGTCGAGTTTATTGGCTCGGGTATACCAAGCGGTGATGGTTGTCGGAGGGTTTTCCGATTTGTCAATCTTCATGGCGATTCGGCGGTCGATTGCTTTGCGATATAGATCGATTAGGGTTCGATCTTCTGTGAGTCCGGATTGACGGACGAGTTCTTTGAACTGAGCATTGAATTCAGTCATTGGTTTGCCTGTTTGGTGCAGGGTCTGGAGTTTGGTATGCGCGTACGCATGTTCGTCTGCTGGGGTGAAGTCGGCCCTAAGTCGGGCGGTGAAATTGTCCCATGACTCCATGACTATGGTTTGTCCTGGTGGAGTTTGGGCGTTTCTCTCGTGGAGGTATTGTCTAGCCCAGGCTCGGGCATCTCCTGATTGCATTGTCGAAAGGACGAATAGAGTCCTAGCGAGGTCGGTGTTGTAAGTGGTCGCATTGGCGAGCACGTAAACTTCACATTGGAAGATCCAATCTTCGAATAGTCTTCTAGTTCCATTGAAGGCGATGGGTTTGAGGAGTCCTAACTCCTTTGGGGTAGCTGCGGCGGCCATTATTTGTAGTTGTCCGGGTGGCGGCGGCGGTGGTGATGGAGGTTGTGTTGGTCGGGGAGGTGGGGCCGGTAGGGTTAAGGGTACGGTTGGTGCGGGTAATGCGGGTGGTTGTGGATCGGGGTCTGATTGGTTGTCGTCTGTGATGTAGACGTCTGAGTCATTATCGGTTTGAGGAGTTTTTCCTTGATTTACGGCGTATTCGTGGCGTGTGAGTAAGTTTTCTTCTGATGTGGAAAGTCCTCTGGGTTGTTTGAGGGCGTTTTTGAGTCTTTGGAGTTCGTAGTCGTTTAATGGGTCTACTTTGGCACGGTATTCTTCGGCTTGTTTGTGTTTTTCTTCTTCTTGTTTGTAATGTTCTTCTAATTCTTTTTCGTGTTGTATTCTTTGTCGTTCTGCTAATTCTTCAGCAAAACTTGTTCGAGTGTATGTTGTGGTGACGAGTTGGGTTGATGTTGATGCACGTGGGGTAGGTGAATCGAATGGGGATGGAGGATAGAACGGCGATGGTGTTTGAGTGGGGATAGGGTTTCTTCTGGGATCTGGGTTCTGGGTTCCTGATCCTGAGATTCTGTTTCTCGATTTGGGAGGAGGGGGAGGTGATGGGGATTCTCGGGCCGAGAATTTCTTTGGTGGCGTGGTGGCGGGTGTCTAGCGATCAATTATCGCTAGAAGTATGAAGATTTGAAGGGCGGCGATGGATATTCCTGAGTACAGGTTCCACGATCTGACGACACAGCAGTGGCAGGGGCACGTGATCTGTTCGAGTTCTAGGTTGATGATTCTATAGGCGAGGAGGGTGGCAGTTGTCGTAAAGACGAATATGAGGAGGTGAGCCAGGTTTGATGGCAGGAGGGGAATGGATAGGATCGTAGCAACGGCTACAGAGAACGTCGTAATTGGCGACACAGAGTACCTCGACGCGTTCAGTACGTCGGCAGAGCAGAGGGCGAGCAGAGGATAAGCAGCAAGAGTATCTTAGTGTTTTGTTACCCAGGTTAGGGGTTCGCTCTTGAGTAGCACGGCGTTCGTGGCAAGATGTCTATACAGACTTGGTCTTGTCCTACTAGGCGTGACTTAGAGACGACGGAGCACTATAGTCCAGCCGGTTTTAAGGGCAAAGAGGTATAGGAGGCAAGAACTGTATAACACTAAGATAAGGATACAAGGGTATGGTACAGTATCCTTATATACTACTATGTGTGGCTGTGCTCCTACTATATATGTCTGGACCCAGGTAAGTGAGTCATATCCTTATCTATCTAAGTATAGATTGTTCTGATAGTTCTTCTGATGGTTTCAGGATGACAGGTCTTCTATCTATTTATATTACTTGGGTGCTTCTGATAAGAGTTCCTTCCGGTGAGGCTTCTGATAAGGGGAATTTAAGGGGACTTCTGATAACACTATAGGTATCTGGTCATTGTACGGAGAACCTGGGTCACTCATTGCGCCATCGGTCCCATCTTGAATTCAGATTCGATTTTTGTTCGGGTATCTACACATCTGTCTTCGAATCAATTAAGCATAGATAAGAGGGTCAGGGTTACTTTGGCAGCATTCTTGGATGGAGTGAGAGCCGTGGTGACTTAAGAGTGGGCTCGACAAGAGCGATAACTGGAATGCGTGATGTCATGATGCACATGCACAGTCACAACCGGTTATCTTTATCTACTTGACCAGAAGCATAGGTCGGGGGTTGGATCGAATAGGTGGGCAATGCATACCTGTTTATTCTGCTTTTCTGTTCTTTTGGGTGCCTAGGTGTGGCCTCGGCCGACACTATGTTGCTGGCCATTTGCATGTTGCCGGTCATGGTGTCGTTGTATTTCTGAATGGACGGAAAGGGAAGTCCCAATGACATTACTAAAACAACACTGAGGGAACATATTCAGGTTTCGCCCTTGCGAGGGGGCTCATCAGAGGGCTTAACCGCTGCCATAACCCGCCTTGGCTCGTGTAGCAACAGAATTAGACTACCTAAGTTAAGGTGCTTGGGGGGGAGTATGAATCAATATACAGATAGGTAGAATAGGGGGGCTGGGCCTGGGGCATCCCTCCCACTTGTTCCCCTCATGGCACGATGCCTGATGAGAGGTCAGCTCACTGCGTAGACTTTTACACCACGGCGTTTTCATATATCGGTCTGTGTGCGATCCCTTAGCCAGATCCTTACTTAAGTATCAGGCAGGCCGTCTCGATTCTGATGTGGCTTTGTTTATACAGCTGAGATGCCGTACATGATCAAGGTTGCACTACCTCATGAACAGAGCTTTGACAATGGCGATAACCATGACTCAGGCGGGGAATACCCATCTCCATCCAAAGCGTAATATGTTCATTAACTAACATGCTAGGGATGGAGGGGGAGCGAGCGAGACACAAGGTCCAGCGACTAGGGCATCAGGGTGCTCGAGCTTTCATTTCATACGTGTCCGTGATAGTTATTGAGGGGAAGCCTATAATATGTTGTGAAGGGAAGTAAATAGGGTAGTTAGATGGGACAGTGAGGAAGTACAGAAAATGGGTTAGGAATGGGCAATGTGTCAGCGGGAAGCCTGGACACAAATTTTTTGATCTTGTGGGTGTTGTCAATATATCGTACTGAAAGCAGGTAAGAGGGTGGCGGGAGGATACGCATGTTGCTACGCGTGCAGGCACAGTTCCTCCGATATATCATCCTGAGGGGATCACTCCTGATTATCAACCCCGTCCGGTTGATAACTGGCTTCTTGAACCATGTTATTGAAACACAATTCAGAGATTTCCGGCGGAACCAATGACTGTGTCATCCTGCAACCTGCTTCGTGGAGATTGATGATTAGCTGTGTCCCCTGTCCCAATGCCTTAATCAGTGTGAGCATTCAGTTATTAGAAAGCAGGGCCTACGCAAAAGCATTCAATGACTGCAATCCACCTGACAGAAGATGAGGTACTTCCAGATTGTGCAGATTAGTCACTTACGCTGTCCAATCTATTGCAACTAAAGGGCTGGAGGGTTTGGAAAGACCTAAAGTCATCGCCCGTAAAACTGTGATGAAGTTCACAGCTGTATACCAATAAGGAATCTAGGGGGAAAGGATAAACCAATTGCCTACTAAAGATTCTGTATGTTTTAATGTTGTCATGGGGGAGCTGCTGTACCCTGTATTTTTAGGGAAGGGTGCGGACTCACGGAATGATAAACAGTGTCCCATCATGATAGAACAGGTAGATGATTGGCATATATCTCTTTATATGGGCCAATCGTAAACTGGGTAGAAGCCTCAACAACAGACAGATATTGTGATGCTTGCATGCCTAAACCCCCAAACACCTCACCTATTATCCTTTCAGTTCAGAAACCCTGGCAGTAGTGTTATAGTAGTGTACTGTACCCTGGTGGCAGTGTGGCAGCAGTATACAGTAGTGTCACAGTAGCATGCTGTAACCCTGGCTGTAGTGTGGTGGTAGTGTGCAGTAGTGCACAGTAATGTTACAGTAGTGTGGGGGTAGGATACAGTATTCCTGGCAGTTATGTATAATAATATGTGGCAGGCCATTAAACCATGGTATTGGAGTAACAACAAGTGTTTATTAGCAGGTATTAACATTGATTATAAGTATATAAAGTCTATAATATTAATGTAAGGTGGCAGTAGTGGGCGGTAGGTGGCAGTACTGCATGCAGCAAATTCTTAAGGCCCCATGCCACTGGTGTGCAACATGCACCAGATCATCTCAAAGAAAATGGCAATGGCACACTCAGCAATGCCATTTTGCTCAGGGAGGTAAGGGATGGTCATTTTGTTGTTGTGCCACAAAATCATTCCATTTGTGAAATCACTAGCTAATAAAGTAACTAACTCTCCAATACCAAATAATATCAGTATATGGCCATGGTCAGACACTGGGTGTGAGAGATTAGAATACTATCTAAAATATGTGAAGGCAGACATCTCAGAAACAGAACCAGAACACCCAGACAAGTAAAAAGTGCTGTTAACTAACTTATTAGTAATAGGGCTATGGAAGAATGACTCTGGTATGAATGTACCTGAGCATTGTATCCAATACTGTGTTAACTAAGATATTAGTTAAGATACTCATGACTACACAAAAGACCCATTTCTTCACCTCTGCCCTAGAAAGTGGACAAGTTGTAACACTTATGACCTTCAGATGGTACCTAGCTATAGTAACAGGTTTTGGAAGCAAATCTTGACAAGAGAATTTAGAAATTAGCTAATTTCCTGGTAAGGATGTTCCCTTGGAACAGGTCTGATGGTATTGAAAGATAAAAGATTGGATGGGGGTATCCAAGAGGGTACTCAGGGATGGGTGCTCCCTCATAGTAACAAAAGAGACCAGAAATGATAGACTAGAAAATAAAGATTGATAAGAATGGAACAAGTTAATTAAATTCTAATATTAGTTTACTGCCTAAAGGCTATGGAAGTGAACTTTTAGGACATTAGGGTTGAGAACCCAGGTGTGGAGAATTCAAGAAAAAGATAAAAAACCCTTAGATAAAAGTTAGCAAGGAAACTTGCTAACCCAATTGGCTGTGATATAAATAACCAGGCACTCAGGGAGCAAGTTCCTGAGAGTGAATTATGTCACTGATATCAGAACTCCTAGAATGATGCTCCTAAATGATGAAGAGACAATAAAATGATACTGCTGAATGCTTGTTTCAGGTATACCCATAAGTTAATTGTATATTGTTATAAAAACTCATCTGTAAATTACATGGGAGGCAAGAAACTGCTTGCCTATCTCCCCCCCTGACTGTATGGTTGATTAGGATAGGAATACAAAGCAATTTTACACAATTTTCTTCAGTCATAGTGAAGAGAACTCGACTCCTCAGCACGTGAAAAGCGCCGAAACGAAACCGAAACACAAACGAAACACGATCGAAACAGCGCTAACACGAACAAACAAAGGGGCGAGTGTGGTTGGCGAAACAACCACTGGGCTTCGAAAACCAAGAAAGACAAGTTATATGTGAGAGAGCGAGAGAGAGAGGGAGAATGAGACTGAGAGGGAGTTTTTGGGTCCTATATTGACTGCCGAGCTCATAAGTGAGCTCGGAACTTTATATACAAGTAAATTATTGTACTAGCTATGTTTTCTGTACCGAAACAGATCGAAAAATCGAGAGATAATTATACTAGAACAAATCTGGAGAATAAGGAACGTGAAACAGGAGAGATTGTGAAGTTTTCACGACTACGTTAACAGGGAAATGGGAAAACAGAATAGAAAAGATGAAAGGGGTGGTATGCGAGGCTCAGAGGAGTCTATATATGGGGAGAAAACTTATGCTATGGTTCAAGTTCAGGGAAAGGAATAGAAAAGTAGTGAAAATTTATTTGTTAGGGAATGTAAGAGGTTTCGAGTGAAAGGGATATGTCGCAAAATGATAATGGCTTTGTTCAGCTGGGCGCTCCGAGTTTCTTGATCCGAGTTTGGATTTCAGGTTCTGAGTTCGGGTTCCGAGTCCTACAAGAGGTGGCATAGGGCAGCCTTTGCAGGTGTAGCTGCTTGCCCACCTCTACATCTCCTGGGTACTTAAGAAACTGACCTCCCGGTCAGAGCGACGGTGGGTTTGCAAGTGTTTGAGGGGAGCCAGAATTGTGGGAAAGAGAGGTGGGAAGAGCGTCAAAGAGTTATTGTGGGCAGGTACTGTGATATTGGCAGCGATGAGAGGAAGTGGTGAACGAGGTGGTTGAACACCTAATTCGGCTCGATGGGAGTTACATCCCAAGATAGGATCGAGCCTTCGATATGCGGGGATTGGTCCTGGTCAGCTGTCACTCGCTGTAACTCATCTCGATGGGAAGGTTCCGTGTCATATGTGTACTCCTCGAGGGCCTCAGGTGGCATATCCGTGATTTTCGTGACCGGTATCATGCGAAGATCGCGTGGGTGATAAGGGATGAGCCGGAAGGCTGCAAAGCGAAGCTTGGAGATTGAGCCATCGAGCTCGGCAAGAATGTATGATCCTCCAGTTGTCTTCCTGAGTACCATGAGTGGCCCATAATACCTAGGCTTGGTCTTGCTGCCCACATCGTGGTCGTATCGTGAATTTCTGACCAAAACAAGAGAGCCAGGTGAGAAATCAAAGTTCCGAATTGAATTAGAATACTTCTCGTTGAACTGTCGTATAGACTCAAAACGAGCCTTGAGTACCATATCCTTAACCTTTGTCAGGTCCTGTGGCCGCTTTTGAAGCTGAATTGCCCAGGCTGCAAGGAGATCGGCTGTTGAGAGGGGCTTTGTGAGATTTGGTGCGAGGTATGTAGCTTCAGCGAGATCGAAGGGAAGGAGGGGTTCAATGCCATGTGCTATGTAATAAGGTGAGTACCCCGTAGATTTTTGAATGGATACTCGTTCAGCCCAGAAAACGGAGGGTGCTACTGTAGTCCATCTTTTCTCGTCTCCCTCAGCTGCCTTTACCAAGGCCTCTCGGACATCAAAATGTCGACGCTCCACGGGACCATTCGCTCGAGAGTTGTAGGGTGAGATCCGGATGTGATTTATCTTGTATTTTTGTGCAAGGAATTCGACTGCTTGTATGAAGGCGGGGCCATTGTCAGTTACTATTTCTTCGATAGCGCCCCATCTGCAGAGGATATCTTCAAAAACAAAGGTTCCGAGGGTTCGGGCATTCTCGAGACGAAGCATTCGCCACTCGGGGTATGAGGATAGGGAGCAACGTGCGTGGACGATGTAGCGGTAGCCATTTGACTTTGGCATGAACATTGTGTCTATGTAAGCTTTTCGGAAGAGGGTGAATGGGGTAGGGACCGTAGGGGGGATATAGAAATGATGGGAAAGTCTTGTCTGGCACTTGTGGCATGTTTGGATGTACCAGCGTACGTCCTGGTCGAGATGTGGCCACCAGAACCGTTCCAGAAGTCGTATGCAGACAGTGAAGATCCCCTTGTGTCCCATTTCATCATGGGCCTGACGGATGAGCTTGTAGCGATTTTTCTCGGGTACCACCAGCTTGTGCTTCATCTTTAAGTCCTTCTTCCAAAGCCTGCCGTCTCGCACGAAAAAACCCGATGCAAATCGAATAAATCGTTTGAAGGCATCGTCAGCCTTGTCCAGAGGTCGTATGGGATCACTGAGGAACGCTTGAACTTGTTTGAGCTCAAGATCGCGAAGTTTTGCCTTATCCGAGCGAGGGATGGTGGGAGGAGATGATGTAGAGGGAGGAGAGGTTTCGCTTGAAAGGATTTCAATGTTTGCTGACCTGGGAATGATGTTGGAGGGTGTAGGATACCCAAGGGAGTACACAGATGCTTGAAGCGTTCCGATTTCATTCAAAACTTCGATAGCGAATGTGTTTGAGGCCCAAGGCCACCAGGAATCGTTGGAGGGTGCAGAGGGGTGATGAGGGCATGAATTGCTGAATGAGTTTGCAGAGTCGATCCATTCTTCGTAGTCGTCATTGATTTCAGGGTCTTCTGGGGCTCGGGGGCGTCGTGATAGACCATCTGGGCCATGTTCCTTGCCAGGAATATGCCTAAGTCGAAAATCAAATAGCAGAATCGCCGAAATCCAGCGGTTGACAGCTGCAGAAGGTTGGATATCTGGATTGTTAATCATACCCTTGATATACTTCGCGTCAACCTCCACAACCAAGTTCCCCACCCCAATAATCCATATCCTGACGTCCTTCAATGCTCGAAATAGCCCAAATAGCTCTAGCTTAGCTTGAGAGTACCGGGATTCACGTTTGTTGAGGGTGATTGACCCAAATCTTGATGGGTATCGCTTTGTATCGTCCCCTAGTTGTGAAAGGATGTATCCAACTGCGATTTTCGATGTATCAACACCTAAGATGACCTCGTTAGCACTTGTATAATCAATGGCTTGTATGCATGGCGAGTTTCTTGCTAATTCTTTCAACACATCCATTGCAGCTCGTTCTGCATTCCCAAATTCGAAATCTACTCCTTTCTTCGTCAATTTGACCAGGGGTCGCGAGATTGCTGCAAAATCTTGAAGAAAAATGCGAAAAGTACCAAGGGTGCCGAGAAACCCTCGGACCTCAGTGACAGTGGAGCATGGGGGCCAATCAAGGACCTTTTGGATCCGTGAGGTGTCGGGAAGTCGTCCCTCATATGTACATAGATGTCCCACCACAACAGCTGATGGAGTGCAGAAGCGAGATTTTGGCCCTGAAAATGTTCCTCCAGCATGCTTGATCCGTTGTATAATTCGGTTGACATTCTGGAGATGTTCCCATACAAAATGTCGAACTCCAGGATTCTCGGCTATGGTCTCGTAGCCATCATTGATTTCGTATCGCGTTTTCGGCCCTTTAATTGGGACATCGTCGACGAAGGGAAGGGCAGTATGTGGGATTTCATCCTGGAGGAGGAATGTGAGATCACCTTGCTGAATTTGCATTGAGTTGGTGTATCCCATGGGGATCGAGGTGAGGCGTAGAGTCCCAAGAGGAGATTGAAATGTGGTAAGATCGCGAGATTCAGGTGCTAGAGCACGCTGGTCAAAGCCAACAAAGAGATCAAATATCCCGTAGCATCCACGACCACCAAAGGACTCAGCGTATATTTCTACAATTGGTGGAACTCCTGCATCCTTGATTGTGACGGCATTGAGGGGCTGGAGATCATGTACAAGCCTAAGTGATTTGCCATCCTTTTTGAGCACACAGAACCATCGCGATCGATAGGACAAGTTTGAAGGCTCATAAACACCTCCGGCAATCTTTGCCTTGATGACCTCGACTACTCGTTGGAAGTTTCCAGGAGGGATGGGTATGTTTCGGAGCAACCAGGGGACATGTTCGATGGTGGGTATAACAATGGGATCAAAATATTCACTTGAGAACTTGCCCTTCTCGTCTTCGCTCCATGCGAACCCAAGTTCCTGGGTTCTGATTAGGTAATGGATCAATTTCTCTTCTTCGGGCCATAGGAACCCATCTGGGTTAACATCCATTGCTGTCTTGCGCTCGAGTGTGTAGCGAGAACCAGGGGAAAAGTTGGGTGGAAAAATAGGAAGGGTAGGAATATTTTCGAGAGGGTCTGTAGGAATCCGGCGGATGATTCGGTAATCTTCAGGAAGTGTAGTAGCTACTGGCTTGATTCGGTTGGCAACTTTCTTATAGGCATGGTTTGAGACTGTGTGGTTATAATGTGAGATTTCTGATAAGTTGATTTCATATATTTCTTGAGGCTGATGTAAAGGGGGGAATGGAGTACTTGTGAACGCGATTGGTGAGATCATGGACAGGGACAGGTTGATGGTGGAATTAGGAACATTCTGATGGGAAGGTGTGTTGTGTGTGTGGGAATTGGGTAAGGCTATGCTATCTCCTCGACTATGGTGAGCCGAATCATCGATATCTAAAAACCCAAGTTAGACTGGGCAGGAGCCCGAGTTCTCACCATGGTGGGGATTGTGATAGTTTCTTGGGTATTAGGATCGAGGAGGGTGATGTGTGAGTCGCCGTTGGAGTAATGATGTGTCCGGGCCTGGGTCAGGGTAAGGAATGGTCGTCCTAGCAGCATTTCATAAGGTGCGTTCTCAAAGACCTGGACTTGGATATAAAAGATGCTGCTCCCTATACGAACAGGAAGGTCTCGCAGTAGGCCTAGAGTCAGTTCCTTGGTGGCGTTAGCAGACTCCATCATGATACTTTGATCCCTAAGGAGAGGCAAGCCTAGTTTCTCCCAAATATCGCGTCGGATTCCAATAACTTGTGATCCCTCATCCAGAATAGCCTCCACCATGACCTTTTCATCAAGTACCAGAGGAATTGTCCGAAGTTCTTCGACCGGATTGGCCACAATGAGGGGATTTGAGGGAGGGGAGAGATGCTGATGGACAAATGAAGATGGGATTGTTCTGTCATCGTTTCCAGCATTTTCGAGCGAGGAAGTCGTAGCTGAGAGTCCAGTGGGCACCCTGTGAGTGGTAACTTGGTCTTTGATATGTTTCCTGACCTCTGGAGCGATAGCAAAGAGCTCTCTCTGGGTGAGAGTGACTGGACCATCCAAACTTCGTTGTATGACATTTTGGACTGTCTGGGGGTCCTCAATTGGTGCTGCGAATCGATATTGCTGATTTTGCGAATGGGAATCGGGTATGGGAGCATTGGGATGGAAAGGTTTCAAAGGGGGGTTCGTTTTTGAGGCAGGAGCATGTGGAACGATTGCTGGAGCATTCTGGGAGGCACTGGGCCTGTTAGAGATGGGTTTGGGAATTGTTGGCGAGTTTTTGGCTTTTCCTACATTCCCTGTGCGCTTTTTGATCTCTTCCTGTTGTTTCATAGTGGCTAATGCGATCGCTTCAAGTCTAGCAAGTTCCTCCTCATCCTGGGAGGCATGAGAAGTGGAATATGGCATGGTGGATGGTACAGGAGCATTTAACGAGTTGGGGTTGGTAGGTTGTGATGGATAGACTTGCAGGATATTTGCTTGGGCTGTGGCAGTCGATGGTGAGCGGTTCTTGTGCCAATTATCGATTCGCTCCTTCATATTTCATCCAGGAGCAGCCTGAGGTGAGGCCTGAGTGCCATCGAGCATACAAACACGATTAGTGTTGTCCCAAATGCATAAACCACGACGGATATAGTCATCAAGTCCTTGGCAGTGTCTGAACATATGCTCAGTGCTGGAACAGAAGCCACATGGCCAGGTCTGTCGGTTCTGCTGGGGATTTTGGTGGAACGAAGGCTGATATGGGGGCTGGGAGGTGTTACGGACAGGACCAGCAAGTTTTCCAGCAAGACGGTTTAAAAACGCGTCAGAGGTCAAGATCTGTTCAATCGAGGACATGTCAAAGGTCTGGCATGGTGATGAAAGTGCAGGAGCAGCAGGGGGAAGGGAATATGGTGATACTGGTGATAAGGTAAAGGCATTTCCGGTCATCGTTCCTTCGAGCAGAAAGCGTGCTGCTTGCTCAACATCTGAGACATTCCAGGGCTCATCGATGGGATGCCTGGGGTCTTGGATACGTAGCTGGGTGCGGAGTTGCTGCTGGAATTCGATATGAAAACCCCCAATGAAGAGCTTGTTGCATTCTCGTCGTGATATGAGGTCATGGTTGAGTAGCCAGGTCGATTTGGTGACGAATTCCTGATAATATTCACCAAATTGAAGACGGTCTCGCATAGGCATAGCAGCATGTCGTTCCACGAAGAGTTCGAAGTCTGTAATGTTATAACGTGCGTCATCTTCGGCTCCTGGATACATGGACATGATATCTAATTTGAAACGGACCCAGCTTCCACCCATGGCCGATGGTCGGCTCCTCCAGATGTCATAGTGTTGTCCATCTAGATAGCTGATAGTATGGGTAATCTGCTCCATATCGGTGAGTCCACATTCTCGAGCTAGCATTTCTACTTCCTCAAAGAATCGTCGGAGTGATTGTGGGTGTCCGTCAAATTTCGGAGCATTTCGATCATAGCAAGAGGGCATATGGCGTATTTGGGGAGCATGGATAATGTATGGAGCTGGCTGGGGAAGGGGTGCTGGTGGGTTGGCTGGTGGGTTGGCTGGTGGGTTAGGGAAGTGAGCTGGACCAAAAGCTGGTGGCGGTACTCCAGGTCCAATATGGAAATGTTGAGGTTGGTATGCGGGGGGGCCATTTGCTGGTTGTTGGGGCACCTGAGGAGGATTTCCTGCTGGTGCGTTATCTGCTGGGATTTGTAATTCAGCCATGAGCTTATTGAGATATCAAGTAACAATTTTAAATTGAAATGGTTTTGAAGCCCCTCGCGGTGGGCTCCAGTTGAAGAGAACTCGACTCCTCAGCACGTGAAAAGCGCCGAAACGAAACCGAAACACAAACGAAACACGATCGAAACAGTGCTAACACGAACAAACAAAGGGGCGAGTGTGGTTGGCGAAACAACCACTGGGCTTCGAAAACCAAGAAAGACGAGTTATATGTGAGAGAGCGAGAGAGAGAGGGAGAATGAGACTGAGAGGGAGTTTTTGGGTCCTATATTGACTGCCGAGCTCATAAGTGAGCTCGGAACTTTATATACAAGTAAATTATTGTACTAGCTATGTTTTCTGTACCGAAACAGATCGAAAAATCGAGAGATAATTATACTAGAACAAATCTGGAGAATAAGGAACGTGAAACAGGAGAGATTGTGAAGTTTTCACGACTACGTTAACAGGGAAATGGGAAAACAGAATAGAAAAGATGAAAGGGGTGGTATGCGAGGCTCAGAGGAGTCTATATATGGGGAGAAAACTTATGCTATGGTTCAAGTTCAGGGAAAGGAATAGAAAAGTAGTGAAAATTTATTTGTTAGGGAATGTAAGAGGTTTCGAGTGAAAGGGATATGTCGCGAAATGATAACGGCTTTGTTCAGCTGGGCGCTCTGAGTTTCTTGATCCGAGTTTGGATTTCGGGTTCTGAGTTCGGGTTCCGAGTCCTACAAGAGGTGGCATAGGGCAGCCTTTGCAGGTGTAGCCGCTTGCCCACCTCTACAATAGACCACCAGAGACTTAAAGAGTTATACTCTTAAAAACCAGACCCCTCAAAACGATTGAGATACATATTGACAGACCCTTCTGCTTGACTCAAGGGCTGAATACAAGTTGATATGACTCTTCTGTTCTTAAGTAGAAAGTTCACTAACTTCCATTTCTTTGGGTTCCTCTTAGAGGCCCTGCCTCAGAAGTATACCATTGAATTGTAGAGCTGTTTAATTGAGAAGTGAACATAGTATGCTAGGGCCCATTGAAAATGCTGTCTACTAGGTCTATCTAGTTTAAAGATACTTACTGCAGGAGCTTTCCAAAAAGCCTGTCTTGCTGAGTAGTATAAAGTTTTATTGCATTGTTCAGAAGCTGTAGTGTGCTAGGGCCTGTTAGATAATGCTGTCTGCTAGGCCTACTAGCTTAAAGACACTTACTGCAGGAGCTTGTCAAAAGCCTGTCTCATGGGGTAGTGTAAATTTATAATATTGTCAAGAGAAAAGGGTGTAGTATGCTAGGGCCCATTAGAACACATTGTCCGCTTTTTGCCTGACTTATCGAATTGTGAAGATATTAGTTAACATATTATATAGTAACAACCATCAAAGTTCCCATTGTATTCAGATAGGACAACTGTCTGTCTAGTTGGAGACTAAGAGAATAATTTACCAATGCCCTAAAAACATTAGAATTGAATATATTTCTGGAGATTTGCAACAACCTCTCCCCCATGAACTTATAAAGTTGGAATTAGCAAACTTGTTAAGAAACTTCATTTTCGATTTTGTAAAGTAATCCACTTTTCATCATGAATGATGCCATTGCAATGACAGAATTGATTCATTGCAGATTTGACAAATTTGGACCTATTGTTGCTTTGGAGACAGTGAGTCTTCAGACCAGATTGTTGTTCCAACATGGCCACAATATCCCAAGCAGTGACACCAGCTTCCTCTTTGTCTTTCAAGAGACAACCTACAGGATAATGGCAGCTAACCTCCACAACAACAAGTGCATATAAATACCCATCCTAGCTCGCAACAGACATCAGTCCAGTTAGGTCAAGTACCAGTAATTCCATCTTAGAATAATTGTTACCCAGGTTAGGGGTTCGCTCTTGAGTAGCACGGAGTTCGACACAGGATGTCTATACAGACTTGGTCCTGTCCTACTAAGCGTGACTTGGAGATGACAGAGCACTATAGTCCAGCCGGTTTAGGGGCAAAGAGATATAGGAAGCAAGAACTGTATAACACTAAGATAAGGATACAAGGTACAGTATGGTATCCTTATATACTACTATGTGTGGCTATGCTCCTACTATATATATCTGGACCCAGGTAAGGTGAGTCATACTGAGTCAAGGTCTTATCTATCTAACTATAGATTGTTCTGATGAGCACTTCTGATTGTTTCAGAGTGACAGTTCTTCTATCTATTTATGTACTTGGTGCTTCTGATAAGAGTTCCTTCCAGTGAGGCTTCTGATAAGGGGGTTTAAGGGGACTTCTGATAACAATAATGACTTGAGCTCATGTCAGGCATAGGCAGATGGTGTTACCCGGGTTAGGGGTTCGCTCTTGAGTAGCACGGCGTTCGTGGCAAGATGTCTATACAGACTTGGTCTTGTCCTACTAGGCGTGACTTAGAGACGACGGAGCACTATAGTCCAGCCGGTTTAAGGGCAAAGAGGTATAGGAGGCAAGAACTGTATAACACTAAGATAAGGATACAAGGGTATGGTACAGTATCCTTATATACTACTATGTGTGGCTATGCTCCTACTATATATGTCTGGACCCAGGTAAGTGAGTCATATCCTTATCTATCTAAGTATAGATTGTTCTGATAGTTCTTCTGATGGTTTCAGGATGACAGGTCTTCTATCTATTTATGTTACTTGGGTGCTTCTGATAAGAGTTCCTTCCGGTGAGGCTTCTGATAAGGGGGTTTAAGGGGACTTCTGATAACAGATGGTGAGACTTCCCACTTGCACAACCACTGCACAGATGGTCAAACTTGCAAGGTGCATAAATGTCCAAGCCTTTCACAAGGTGATCACAGTGCATCAAGTCAATGATCCAAGGGTTTAAATGACCCATACGACAATGCCACATATGCATGGATAGTTGTCCTTTAGCAAGGTAAGCCAGATTGCTGCCCATTTTCATGCATTGGATATGATACAATGTACCAGTCGACCCTGTGAGGACCACTTGGAATAATTCATTGCCACCTTTTGAGAGTGTCAACTCCTTTGATCCACAACTGCAGTAATTTGCTCCCCCTTGTTGTAAAACACTTAAACTGACAAGGTTGGCACCCAGATGAGGAACATGAAGGACATTCTGAAGGGTTATATTGATGTGACCTTTCAGAAGAATGGAACAGAACATAACTGATCCATAGCCAGCAACAGGGACCCTATTATGGCCACCAACCGTGATATATTCACCATCAGCTGACTCCTGATAGGAAACAAAGAAATCATGGTCCATGAACATGTGGGCCATGGCAGTGCAATCAAGCAAGATACCAGAGGCAACAGCTTCATCAGCTGAAGCTATCAACATTACTCCAACCTTGCGATTGCCTGAGGGTTTTGATTGCTCAACAGCAATATTTGTGGATCCACCTGATTTAGCGGTATTGTCCTTCTCTTTGGACCTAGAAGGGCATTCAGGAGCCCAATGTCCCTTTAGATGGCAGATATGACATTTGGAATCCGGAGGGCAAGTAGGGGTGGTAGATTTCTTTGCTGATTTGCTTTTCCCCTTCTTTCCTTTCTTCCCAGAGTTCCCATTCTCCACTGACTTGGCAAGCAGGGCCAACTGCTCAGCCTTAACCTTCTTCTCAGACTCCTCAATGAGGCAATCACATTCAGCACAGTCATGCATGGACACAAGCTTGGCAGTGACCATATCCAAGGTGAGAAACTTTCCCTTATCCAAAAGGTTCTGCTTGATGACATCCCAGATGTTCAAGTGAGGTAGGGAAAGTAGGATGGCATGGACAACATGAATGTCATCCAACTTCTGGCCTGCTTCTGTGATATGGTGACAGAGGTTCAGGAAGGATCCAATGAGATCTGACATGGTGGTATGCTAGTCCCATCTCTTGGTATAGAGTTCCTGATAGTAATAGTGAACATTGATGCTCTGGCATTCAGTGATGTGGATCTTGCAAAGACAATCCCACATCTCCTTTGATGTGTCAACATTGGCAACATGTTCCTGCTGGCCAAACTCAATAGCACCCTGCATCAAACTCATAGCTGCATGATCAGATTTCAACCAACATAGGTAATCCTGCTTTGATTGGATCCAATCCTTATAGCCCTGGTCAGATGTAAGGAGTGGCTTGTTTTCAGCACCAACAGGAGGCCTCGGAGAGGGTTTAGGGGGGCAGTCTTCCATGCCCTCTACAACAAGCCAGAGAAGTCAAGCTTGGAGGGTGGCCTTCATATTGTCAGACCAAACATAGTAGTTGCTACCATTTAATTTGGGGAACTGGAGTGTCACAGATGAGGAATTGCTCTTGGGGCCCATAACCTAACAAGAATAGAAGTGTGCAGTAGATACATTGGACACGGAATATATAAGATAGGATTACTAGGATCCAGTAAAGAAGACTATCAGTATTTAACAGAGACACAACACAATATACTACTCACCTAGGATCCAGTAAGGAAGACTGGATCCTAGGCCATTTCGGTAGGCTACTTAAATGAGAGGGAGAAACTATGTACTCCTATTTACGCTAGAATGAAAGTACACCTCATAACCTGGTAGTATAATAAAATTGTTCATTCGTGTACATACAGTGTCCATGGTAAGAGGGAATATGAAATAAAGAAAACAATAAACAATTGTCAAGCTGAACGATCACGTTTCGACATCTGTGAGTTAGTCTGGGTATCAGCTTTGCTTGACCTGATGACAGCAATAATTCACTAGTTGTGAGATATTGTCCAAGTCACATTCCTTGCTCCGACCAAACACCTTCCATACCATAGTTGTATTACCTCCCACCAGGTTATGGGGTTGTACATATCCAATATATCTGGAGAAAGCTAACTAAATGTGTAAGTATCCTAGGATTACTGCTATTGTCTTGCCGATGATGTTCAAGACATTGTTGGTATTGCGATTGCGTGCATTATGGGGCCAAGACCGCCAAGGTGAGCAGTCACAAAGAATTGGCTCAGATTCTTATTCTAAATCATGGAAGTCACATATATTCTTGTTTTCATCACAATTGGTGCGTTTTTTCTCAAATTCTATAGTTGGGTCTCGCCCCATGTTCATGGCCAACACAGTCGAGTTACTTGTGTCCAGTTACCTCCAAGTTTGTCATGCTATTGGATTTAAGATCATTCAGATCGGCACTGCAGAATGGCTTGTGACTCAAATTGTGGGACAAGAGCATACCATGGATGGTGTTATGAATAGTCCAGATCAAGAGGAACAGGAACAACTATTTGACTTTACAAGATGGGTACAGGAGACCACAGACCAGTTACAAGCACAGGAGTATGAAGACGAAGAAGGGGAATATTATAACACCATACAGGACCTGGCAAGAGAAGTGGGAATGGAGATAACTCTGGAGAATATTCTGGAATTGTTAGAGCCGGTGCGGTCGGGACCGAGGCGGAGGGTCAGGGTGGTAACCTTGATATAAGGTAACCGGGGGACAGGGCAAAGTCTTCGGGACCGAGGTGGAGTACGTTGGGCGGGGGGTTGGACTTGCGGCCTCAGCGTATGTGCTGTGCCCTCCTACTGTCCTAGTCCATATTTCAGGAAGTCGGGGCCGAAGCGGAGCGAGGCAGAAGAGAGGAGAGGATAGAGAACAGGGAGCTGGTCCGCTGCTCGAATCGATTATCAGACTGAGGAGTACAAGCCAAGTACCTACAGTATATATACTACTGGCCTTACGAACTATGACTCATACTGATTACGTGCGGAGCGAAGCGGAGGCCGATATAGTCACAACGGATTACGAACAGATTACAAATGGAATGGAAACCAGTACAGGTATGGAGACCGATAATGTATCTTGACTATGGATGGGAAATGGAGACTGGAGCTAGAGACACCGAGGGTCAGGTGACCACGGCACGTGTGGAGGTGGTTGCGTGATCGGGGCAGTGGGTTGCGGTCGGAGTAAGTTGGGGCCGAGTCGGAGGGCAGAGGGTTGTTGTGTGGAGCACACGTGGAATTGAGAAGCCGAAGTTTAAGTGATTAGACTCTGAGTTGGCATGGATATGACAGGAATACCCCGAGGATGAAGAGGACAGCCATGGATCAACCGATCCAACCTCCGATGTAGATGGAAGTACCGAGAGAGTGGAGAGCGAGAATGGAGGAGACTCCATGGAGATAGAATTGGGAGAAGGAGATTGTGAGTCAGAGGAAAGCAATGGAACATTGCACAGCAGTAAGAATGAGGACACTGACTCATTGTAATATAAATAACAGTAGGATGCCATCAGCTAGGATGTGCATCATGGTCAGGACTGCGGATGACCAGTAGAACAGCCCAATTACCTATAACGAGTATATAATGTCTCATAGGTATATAAGGCCTGTACAAGTAGAGATTAAAGCCCCAAGCTTTAATCTTGTTAACAGCTGTCGTTAACCCTCTCTGCCTTAACTTGGCATGTTCCCTCGTTATCTCATTGAGCACAATCCACTAAGCTCTACAAGGCCAACCGTCTCGGACACCTTGCAGAGTGATTGAAGGCCGTCTCCAGTTATCCTTGGATACAGAAGGAGCATGGATCATAACAGATGGGGTGTTAGGGGAAGTAAGAGCGCCAGAACCAATTTGATATTCAGGTGGCGATTACAATCGCCACCCACGCTACATATATACATAGCGGTCTGCACACAGACCAGGTAACCAAACACTACAGTAGCTACCAGAAATAACACGCACAAACAATATACAAACAACTATAGATGATAAGGTTGTCCGCGGGTCAGGCTCGGGGATGGGGGTGGCCAAAGGCCGAGACCGGGCTCAGACATCAGGCATCGGCTAGGAAGGCCAAGTCCGGACATCCAACCACAAGTCTCTAGCATACCTTGCGTAAGGGGGGGGCACGACATGGAACGCGATGAAATGCAGATTACTTTACAAGATTGAAAACGAAGTTTGTTAACAGGTTCGCTAATTCCGACTTTATAAGTTCATGGGGGAGAGGTTGTCGCAGATCTCCAGAAATATATTCAATTCTAGTGTTTTTAGGGTTTTGGTACGTTATTCTCTTAGTCTCCAACTAGACAGACAGTTGTTCTATCTGAATACAATGGGAACTTTTGACGGTCGTTGCTATATAATATGTTAACTAATATCTTCACGATTCGATAAGTCAGGCAAAACGCAAGCTTTCACAATCAGTGAACCTCCGTAGA
This sequence comes from Lepiota brunneoincarnata, assembly GCA_023014365.1. Classification (NCBI taxonomy): domain Eukaryota; kingdom Fungi; phylum Basidiomycota; class Agaricomycetes; order Agaricales; family Agaricaceae; genus Lepiota; species Lepiota brunneoincarnata. The sequence continues at coordinate 788,233 of JAEBUN010000022.1, read as the reverse complement.
CCTAGCAGACAACGTGTTCTAACGGGCCCTAGCGTACTACATCCTTTTCTCTTGACAATACTGTAAATTTACACTACCCAGCGAGACAGGCTTTTGACAAGCTCCTGCAGTAAGTGTCTTTAAGCTAGTAGGCCTAGCGGACGGCGTTATCTAACGGGCCCTAGCGCACTACAGCTTCTGAACAAGACAATAAAACTTTTATACTACTCAGCAAGACAGGCTTCTAGCGAGCTCCTGCAGTAAGTATCTTTAAACTAGATAGACCTAGTGGACAGCGTTTTCAATGGGCCCTAGCGTACTATGTTTGCTTCTCAATTAAACAGCTCTACAATTCAATGGTATACTTCTGAGGCAAGGCCTCTAAGAGGAACCCAAAGAAACGGAAGTTAGTGAACTTTTCTACTTAAGAACCGAAGAGGCGTAGCAACTTGTATTCAGTTCTCGAGTCAAGCAGAAGGGTCTGTCAATATCTCAATCATTTCAAAGGGTCTGGTTTTAAAGAGTATAACTCTTTAAGTCTCTGGTGGTCTTATGACCGAAGAAAATCGCGTAAAATTGCTTTATATTCTTATCCTAATCAACCATACAATCAGGGGGGGAAATAGGCAAGCGGTTTCTTGCCTCCCATGTAATTTACAGACAAGTTTTTATAACAATATACAATTAACTTATGGGTATACCTGAAACAAGCCTTCAGCTTCATCATTTTATTGTCTCCTCATCATTATGGAGCATCATTCTAGGAGTTCCGATATCAGCGACATCAATTTGCTCTCAGGGACTTGCTCCCTAGGTGCCTGGCTATTTATATCACAGCCAGCCGGGTTAGCAAGTTTCCTCGCTAACGTTTATCTATTGGTTTTTATTTTATTCTCGGACTCTCCACACCTGAGCTTTTCAACCCTAATGTTCTAAAGTCCACTTCCATAGTCTTCAGGTAGTAGACTAACACTAGAATTAATTAGCTTATTCTATTCTTATCAATCTTCATTTTCTAGTTCATCATTTCTGATCTCTTTTTGTTTCTATGAGGGGGCATCCTTCCCTGAGTACCCTCGGGGATACCCCCATTCGATCCCTTAGGTTTCAATATCATCAGAACCTGTTTCAAGGGGACATTCTTGTCAGGGCATTCAGCTAATCCCTACATTCTTTTGTCAAGATTCACTCCCAGACCTGTTATTATGACTAGGTACCATCCGGATGACATAGGTGTTGCGACTCGTCCGCTTTCTAGGGCAGAGGCGAAGAAATGGGTCTTTTTGTGCAGTCATGAGTATCTTAACTAATATCTTAGTTAACACGGTATCAGATACAATGCTCGGGTACATTCATACCAGAGTCATTCTTCCATAGCCTTGTCACCCATAAGTTAGTTAACATCACTTTTACTTGTCTGGGTGTTCTGGTTCTGTTTCTGAGATGTCCGCCTTCACATATTTAGATAGTATTCTAAATCTCTCGCACCCAGTGTCTGACCATGGCCATATACTGATATTATTCAGTAACGGAGAGTTAGTTACTTTATTAGCTAGTGATTTCACAAATGAAATGATTTTGCAGCGCAACATCTCCCCCTTTTTTTTAAATGACTGTCCTCAGTCTCCAAAAGCCTCCATTTTTGTCATTTTCATTGGAGTTTTATCACGCCTGTCTTCTCAGCGGTTATCAGTCACCATGACCGGTTTTTAGATTTATTATCCTTTATAGGGAATTATTGATTTCACAGCCACTCATCTCGGAACTGGCACTAGCACCGTTCCCGTTGATCCGGCCTTGTAATGCCAAGCCCGTTTATGCGATTAGGTCTAATATTAGCCTAGGATATAGAACTCTAGGTTGTCCATCCTCGTTTGCGCCTTGCCCTTGGAAATGGTATGGTAGGTCGGGCTGGCTTATCAAATCTCATTTGATAATCACATATTTCGGCAAAGGCCACAAGTCACGAATTCGGCGATTCCCTCCCTACTGAATGATTTTAAACTTCGATCTCTGATTTTCCAGGTATTTCCAATTCCCAGGAGTCTGTCTTAGGTAGGTGGGATTCGAATTTCGCACAGCTGGGTCCGTGCACGATCGATTGCCATTCGCTTATTTGTTTACCGACTTTGTTAACTCCCTCTATTTCTTTCTTTCCTGCCCTCTTTCATCATGCCCAAGCGCTCGCAAACTTCGTCTCTAACAAAAGCCCCCTCCTGCAATTGCAAGCAACGGTCAGGTAAGTGTTTTGTTTTCTTTGATTTCTTTTTGTGGTTCGCTCTCTACTGACTTTCCTGCCTTGTTCTATTCAGGTAAAAAGGCCAAAGCCGCTAGAACCGCCATTACTGCGCACAAGAAGTCCGCTCACAGTCGCCTTCGTCATTCTAAAGTTGTCGAATCCAAGGATTCCGGTAGTTCTGGTGAAAGCGAGCAACAAGATTCCTCAGAAGAGGGAGAAGACGAACTTGAGTCTTCTGAAGACTCTCATTTATCTCCTCCCCAGCGTTCTTCTCATTCGACCACTCGTTCCTCGATTAAACATTCTCAGAAGGCCAAAGGGAAGACTCCAGCGGTTCAACGAACTCCGGGTGAAGGCTGTAAGTCCCTTTTTTCCTGTAAGTTCTCCCCTGAGCCTAGATGGGTCTGTTTTCTTAGGGTCTCGTACTACGGTGCAATTGGTTTCCCAGTTTGGCCGTACCTGGGACGAACCCATTCTTACTCCAGATACCGCGGCGTATTTTCAACGGGGCATGGCACCGGTATGCGGTATGTTCTCTGTTTTATTTCTGCCTTAATTCCTTGACTAATAGTTCCTTATCAATCCCTTAGGAACCCGTCGCGCCCTTATTCTATAGTAATTGTATTTCGGTCGGCTCAGTAACCTGTACCTCATTTGGCCTCGGTCGCCGTTGCAAACAATGCTCCAAGGGTAGTAGGAGTAACTGCACTTTTAGCAAGCCCCTGCCTCTTCAACAGTACTTTTCCAAGGGGATATTTCCCTTCGCGCTCAGTAGCCCTGACTGCGAGTAATTCCGTGTTTTTTTTTTTTTTTTTTTTTTTTTTTTTTTTGTCTTTTGTTTGGCTAACTATTGCTTTTCTTTTCTGCTTAGATCTTGTTTCATGTTTCCGTAACCTTCAAGCGTTACATCTTTTGAATGTGGCCCAACAGACCCAAGCGCGGTATCTTCATGCTCGGTATGTTCAGCAAGTTTACGAACTTGGGCACGATCTTCTTAATTTACACACCATTCGGGGTGGTAACGATCCTGATGTCTGGGTGGACGCAGGTATGGCTGCAACTGCCGAGGATGCCATCAACTTTTTTGATGTCCTCAGGTCCAACCTTCCTTCGGTAGATGAGCGTGGTTGCTTTGCCACCAACGCCGCGCACATTCATCAAGTCCTTCACGAATTTCTTGGGCATCTTACGGGTGAGGGTTCAGGTGGACCCCCTGTCCTTGACCCTCCTGCTGTCGCCACTCCTCGTGCTTTGTCCCCACTGTTGCCTGCTCCTGTTGACGCTCCCATGGACGTCGTTACTTCCCCACCCACATCTGTTTCTATCAGAAGGCCCCTGGAGATCGCCGAGGTCGTTGTCCCCCCTGTTCGTGTCACGGTTACAGAAGATGTCGATTCGGTGGAAAGTCGTGAGGGGGCGGCGGCACTTTTCGCTGACGGGGTTGAAGTGTTGCCCTCCTCAGCTCATCGTCCCTCTACTCCCGTCTAGGAGTCTTTTTGTTGTTGTCTTTTGCTGCTGTCTTTGCTTCGCCTCACTTTGCTGTCTGTCTTTTCGTCTTTGTTTACTAGTCGTTGTTGGGCTGTTTACTAGTAAACTATTGTTTGTCTGAATGCCATGCTTTTGTGTCTTGTTTTATGTAATATCTGAGAGAAATACCGAAAAAAAGAAAAACAATCCAAGAAACACACAAAAAGAAATTGAGTTTGGTGACTGCGAGTCTTTTGCAGGGTTGAAGCTTGGGGTTTCAAAGGCTGGGCTTCTCCTCCCCCTTTCTTTAGCTGCTCTGGGTGCCCTCACCCAACGTCTCGTAATAAAAATTTCTAGATGGAACAAGTTTCTTCGCTAACTTCTTTACTCAATTCCTGCTTCTTTTACTCGTAGTTTCCGTTTTTAGCGGGGGTTTGAGTTTCGGATTCCCTTTTGTTTCAGTGGGTTCCATTAATCACTTGTGGGTCCTATGGTCCCTATAAATGTTCCTGAGATGCGTCGTCTTTTAATTTCTATTGTAAAATCTTCGCATTTATTCGGTACTCATTTCATCATGTCTTCTCTCGCAGAACTTGCTACCAGCCTTGACGATGCTATGACCATAGCGAACCATCGCATGGAACGTCTCGGGTCGAAGGCCATTACCAAGGCCGCGGCTCAGAAGGCTATTAATGCCATCGCTAGTCCAGCCGTGGGTTCTCCATCTTCTTGACTTATATCTTAGCTAACACCATCTTTCTCTCATTATAGTTGCTCTTTATTCAAGCTTTGCCTGATAGGGTTGAAACGGCTACGCCTGACCACCAGGACCTGGTCTTTCATGCTAGGAAGTGTTTCGAAGTCTTTCAAAATCAGCACTTCAAGGAATATACTTTCCCCTCCTGTTATAAACAGTTAAACGAGTTCTGCGTCAAGGTTCATCGTTCTAGGGCCCTTAACAGTTCCTGGGTCAAGTCTGATTCTCCGGTTCCGGCTGAAGCGACACCTGTTCGAAAGGCAAGTCTTCACCCCTTTCTAGCTCTGTATTTGACTAACTACCGGTCCTAACAGCGCCGTAGAGTCAAACAGGTATCTTCTCCTCCTGTTGTGGTCGACTCCAAGGAAGAGGCTGGCCCCTCCGAGGCTCCCGTAGCTAAGGCCATTATTGAGGTATGTTCTTTCGCTAGGATCTTCATTAATCATTTGTCTCTAATATTGTCTAAGGCTATGGTCATCGATGAGGAGGGTTCTTCCTCCTCTGACGCCTCCCTGAAGGTTACCCCACTTGTTGCGGTTGCAGCGTCTTCAAGCCCCGGGGCCAATGGTTCTACCAAAGGTTCTGCTGCCCAGGTCCCTTCGCGTGCCAACTCCGTGAGTCTGCACGTTCTTCCTCTATTCTTTGGCTTATTTATTCGACACCCGGCAGGCTTCTGTTCCGGAGGCCAGTTGTTCTTCTACCGTACATCTTCGCTACTCACAAGTCCCTGGGATGGACTTGAAGAGTTGCTCATATATTCGCGCTATTCAGGTCCTCAGCAAAAGTCATGATGCCAAGATCCCAGCTCCTAGTCCATATCTTCTTTCACGTACTAATTGACTAATTTGATAGCTAACTATTTCGTCTTTAGTGGATGTTGCCAGCGAGTTACAAGGGCTTGCTGCCAATGCGTTCAAGTTTTATCGTAACCACAGTCAATCTTGTGCACCCCTGGCCCTTCAGATGCAGTTCCTCAAGGTTGGTTTTGATCTCGGGGAGGCTGCTCTTCACTTAGAGTCTGCCTGGCGTCATCATAAGGCCCTTGCATTGGAGCAGGAACATCTCTTTCTCATGCTACGTAATCTTTCTAAATAGATTATCCTTCTAACTGATGCCAGGGTAGTTTTCTCCCATCGCTTCTGTAGATACTATACTAGTTAACTTGTTCACGTAGTATTTATAACATGGGATTTTTAGCCCTTGGGGTCCTTCTATCTTGCCCTCATGCCCGATATGTCTGTCTCTTCGGGGTTCTGACACCGTGTGAGAGTCCCCTTGTCTTATTTAAGTCTCCAGCTCCCATCGTGGGATCCTATTGAACATATCAATTAGCTTCCCTCTTAGTTTCTTCCTTTGTCCAGGTCCTATCCATGCCAGTCCTATCTCAGTCATTAGGTGTTCTATCTTATTTAGTTGCCCATACACTTGCTATAGCTAATGGGTAAGTGTTTTTATAACAATATCCAAGTCCTTCTTTATGAGCCATTTTAACTGGTATTGTTTTTAGCCCTATTTCATTCCCAAGGTGGTTATCCTCGCTCACTGTTTTCTAAGCTCTCCTCAGGCTTCCAGCTGGGCTGGGTCTGGCCTTTGCACGCTTAGTGGTATGCTTTCCAGTGGGGGCAGAGTGGGTCTCTGTCTTCTGACTGCCAGTATTTTTCCAGCCATCCTCCAAGCAGCCCCACAGACTACTAATATCAGGAAGACAGTGCAGGAGACCAATACTGCTATAGTGGATGGCCCTCCTTTATAATCAGTAGTGGGAGGAAGGGGAGATGACATTGTAGTGGGAAAACGTGGGTGTGATGTGGCAAGGTTGAGAAAGCATTCTTTGTTGTCGGCTTTGCCTTACTCGTACATAACGATTTTCATGCTTCTTTATCCAGACATCAAACTCTGTTTCTCTTCATTGTGGTTCTCTCTCTGTCTAACACCATTTTCCCATCTATTTTAGTCCCTTCTCTCTTCTTGTATACTACTGTAGGTGCTTACTGACCCTAGAACTTCTTCTAGTTTTCAATCTTCTTAATAAAGCAAGTGGATTCTCACCAATCTCTGGAGAACTTGTTGTCTGGGGTATCCACCTCATATCTGGCCTAAGGTAGGCTGCTGGTGGTATCCTAGGTTGTCAGAACACCACTTCTGAGACTTCACCCATCTCCCATGCCTCTCTACTTCTGGTTGGCCTTATACGCCATTTCACCACCTCTCCTACTACCCAGACCAGGACTAGTATCCCTCCTACTATCAGAAACACTGCTATCCCAAGTTGCATGGGAGTTAGGGGGGGGCAGACGCTTGTGGTGGGATAAAGAGAGGGTGTTTTTTAGGTAACCCTTCTTGCCACGTCACTTTCTTAAGCGATCAATTTGCTAATTTATTTTTATTACAAATCAATCATTTTTCTGTGATATAGGCATGTAGGGCATTCCCTATTTCTTCTGTACGGACTGTCTTTCCAGTAGAGGACTCTACTTGTCCCTGTTAGTTAGCTCATTGCTTCAGTTATCTCAGTTTCGATTGCTTACTCAACTCTTTACTGTCTGCTACCCTTCTAAATGTGCCAGCTCAGGTTGCCTCAACTGTAAGGTCTCTGTTACAGGAGGGGACTTTATTCCGCGCACTATTTCCATCTCCATCCAATCCTCCTGTTCTTCTTCTTCTCTTATTAGACTCCTATGTTGAAGGCAAAGCAAGCCTGCCAGGCCCAAAAACAAAGCAGCTGCAACAAAGACTATGGCAATGGAAGAATCGACCATAACAGTTTAAGGTATGCTTGTTCATTTTGCAAGCCCAAAAAGTTCACTTTAGGGCTTAGTAAGCTTTACAACTAAGCGACCTTTTCTTGTCCTTCTTTTTCTGATTTAATTAGACTCTTGATCAGAGTCTGTAGTGGGAGCTACCTCAGCTTCCTTCCTTAGATTATTTATGGTATCCTGGGAAACATCTAAGACTTCATTCAATTCAGTTGGCAGGGTTATCCTTTTCCTAGCCAGATAAGGTATTACCCTAAACTTGGCTACTTTGTTTTGCCAAACCGAACCATCCAACTCAGCCAGGATATAAGTTCCTCCTGGGTTACAGGAGATTACTACCATAGGCCCAAGGTATCTAGGTTTCATCTTTCTGTTAGCAGACATTTCTACTGCAGTATTTTTCACTAAGACCAAATCCCCAGGTTCAAAATTATAATCTTTGATTTTGTTGACCTGGTCTGCTTCTATTTGAGCTGCTCTTTGCTGTTTTTCTTCTGTGATCTTTTGCCTCATCTCTTCCACATGCTTAGTATGTTTGGCTAAAGCTCTTGCCCGCAAACCAATCAAGTCAGTAGTACTCAAGAACTTGTTTGGATATTTTACTAACCATGTGGCCTCTTGGATATCTAGAGGCAATGTGGGATGTGCACCAGTGACAAGGAAGTATGGAGAACACCCAGTACCCCTTCTGATGGTGATTCTGTCTGCCCACATGACATGGTGCAGATGCCAGTACCATTTTTGGACATCCCCACCAGTTGCTTTGTATAGCATCTGTCTAACATCCCAATGTGCACGTTCAATAATCCCATTAGCCTGGGAATTGTAAGGGGATATAGCCACTCCTTTAATTCCGTATTTTTCCTCTAGCCATCTGACAGCTTTCTTGAAGGGTGCTCCATTGTCGGTTACGATTTTTACCAGTCCACCCCATCTACAAATTATCTCCTCAAATATCCATTGTCCTATAGCGTGGGCACTTTCTTTCTTTAAGGCCTTAGCCTCCATCCAGGATGACAGGGCACATCTTCCATGTACAATATAAGCACACCCATTTGAACCGGGGCTCATATGTAAGGTATCTGCATGAAGGACTTGGAATATTGATGGAGTATGTGTTACTACTGGGGGTGTTTCTAATATCATCTTTTGTCTGACTTGGCATACATGACAGGTATTTACAAACCAGGCGACGTCATTTTCAAGTTTAGGCCACCAGAATCACTGGGATATCATTTTCTGAGTTGCATAAATCCCTCTGTGTCCAAGAGAGTCATGTGCTGCCCTCATCATGTACATGTGGCGTTCCTTTTCGACTACTAATAACACTGTATTTCCACCAGTTCTCCGGTACAGCCTTCCATCATCATCTAAATAGAAATGAGAGGCATTCCTCACAAATTTCGCTTGTTCTTTATCTAATATATTAGATAACTTTCTCTTTCCTGAAGACGCCAGCCAGTCCTTGATTTTTGGTAGGCTCTCATCCTGTAGTTTGGCCTTTTCCGTTCTTCGAAGCTCATCATAAATGTCAGCTTCTTTATCTGGGTTTAATTCATTCCAGTCTGGTAATAATTTTTCGCTACTGAAAGTAGTTAAGAATTTCCTTGTCGGCTCACTAATCCCTGGCGAACAGGCCAATTGTTCTTTGACCCGCTCCTCCCGTTGGGTTAACTGAGCAGCCTTGCTAATTTCCAATTGAAACTTGTCAATAGCCAAGGCGATGCCCTGGTTATACCCTGTTCTCTTATCTATTTCATTGTAGAATTCTTCTAATTTTAGGGGTTCTTCTGCCCTAGGATCTTCTTTTATTACTATGAAGTCTTCTCCTTCATCTTCCAAACCATCATCATAGGCTCTTGTTGTTGGATCTCCTGGATACCATCTTTGCCTGGATAAGCCATCCGGTCCGAAATTCTTTCCGGGTTTATGGATCAATGTGAATTGGAAATTGGTTCTAATATAGTCCACCCACCTATTAACTGTCGCATTAGGTAGTTTTCTGGGATTATTTAGCATTCCTGCTAAATATTTCGCGTCCGTTTCTACCATCAGATTTCGACTTCCGGCTAACATAAACCGTTCTTCTTCTAGCACCATTCTTAATCCACAGAGTTCTCTTTTGGGTTGTGAGTACCGCTGCTGTCTTTCATCCATCAGAATTGAGTTGAACCTTGCGTAATGTATTATTGCCGGCTCAATTTCATCCCTTTGATAGATATAATACCCGGTGGCTCGCCAAGATGAATCTACGGCTAGCACAATAGGTTGGGTGCTAGGGAATTTGGGGTTTCTAGTGGGAAAGCAATCCCCGATGACCTTCTTTAAGTTGTCTTGAGCCAATTGTTGTAATGGGCCCCATTCAAAAGGTACATCTTTCTTGAGTAAGTCATACATAGGTCCGGCTATAATCACGAAGTTAGGTATGTGATTTCTACACCGCACAGAGGTTCCTAAGAACGCTCTTACGTCTGTAGTGTCTTCGCATGGTCCCCACCTCAATATAGTCCCTATCGCGTCTTTAGTAGGTAACCTTCCTTTATACAAACAGATGAAACCCACTATAGTAATCTCATCTGCACATAAGGTAGTTTTAGGCCCCGAGAAAGTACCACCTACATACTTCATCCTCTGTAAGATTCTATTTACATTATTCATGTGTTCCCATATGAATTTCCTTATGCCGGGATTTTCGGGAAGTACCTCACAAGTTCTGTCTGGTAATTCATACCTTGTCGATGGTCCCCTAATAGGTACATTGTCGATATAAGGCATCGTGTATTCCGGAATTTCTTCGGCCAAGGTGTAGGTAACATCGTCGTGAAAAATTGGTACAGCATTCATCCATCCCATGGGTAAGGTTGTCAGTCTTAGCGCACCGAATGGTGTTTGAAACGTCATCATGTCTCTTGAGGTCTCTGCCAGGGGCCTTTCATCATATCCCACGTACAAATCTAATACACCATTGCAAGCTCGGCCGGCGAAATGCATCGCAAGTTCTTCCGTAGCTGGTGGTAACCCCGAGTGGGCTATAGTTACTCTGTTTAACGGCTCAAGACTGTGCACTAATCACCAGCTTTTACCGTCTTTCTTGGCTACGCAGAACCAACGAGACCTATATGAGGCATTAGAAGGTTCATAGACCCCTGCAGCTATTTTTCTTTTAATAATTTTACAGACTTCGTCATAGCTAGCTGGGGGAATTCTCATATGTCTTTCGACCTAGGGGACGTGAGGTACAGTAGGAATTTCAATTGGCGGAAAATATTCCGTTTTGAAACTTCCCCTTTCTGTGTCATCCCAGGCGAACGCCTCATTCTGTACTCCTATTAAATAATGCATTAGTTTCCTCTCTTCTGGTAAGAGGAAATATTCTCTATGTTGTTCATCCATCTGTTCTTTTCTTTCCTCTGTGTACCTGCCTATAGGTTCAAAGTTCGGCAGTATCTTAGGTAAGATTGGCAAGTCTTCCAAAGGGTCCCCTTTGATTTCTCTTTTGATATGATATTCGCGGGGGACTTCTCCCAATACCGGTCTTACTTTTAAATGTACTGGTTTGTACTTTTTTCCTGCTAAGCTTAGCAGCCTTTCATATTCATCTTCTATTTCAGTTTCTCCTAATGCTACAATTTGTCCATAATTTGCAGCATAACCCATACTTTGTTTTGCGAAAGTTTTGAATACCTCCTTGTCCTGACAAGTCCTCCGGTCGGTTTCAAAACTTTTCTGCAAATATATCATGTTTACCTCGTCTTCAGTGAACGAATCCATTTGAAGAGGCAGCAGTTCACATATATATGGTTCGTCGTTCTTGTCTAATTCTACAATACAGGCTACCTCTCCTTGGTCATCCACCAATTCATCGAGGTTACCTAAAAATTTCCTTCTAGTTCATTCTTTAATATCTTAGGTAACTCTCCTCGAGCGTAGGTAGGCAAGGTAATCCGTGCTTTAGTATTAGGATCTCTAATTACCAGAAGCTGACCTCCATTTGCCATATTCTTGACCTCACTTTCTGTAAGAACATCGAAAGGCCTCCCTAGTAAAACCCTGTAAGCAGGTTTCTGCATCACATGTACTTGTAGATAGACTGTTATTTTATCCATTTTAAAAGGCACATCCTTGGCTAACCCACAAGTCTTTTCTATCTGACCATTCGCACTTTGCATATTTATGGTAATGTCCGGATCCCAAGCTATGTTGCAAGCTACTGCCGCTTCCTTACTCATAGATATGATTTGCGACCCATTGTCTAGTAGGGCTTCTTCTTCTCTGACCCCGTTAATTAGCGTAGGGATTACATGCAGTGATTCCGACTCCCTGCCCACGAAGACTTGTTTGCTTCTTTCTTCGGGTACTAGAGTGTCTAAATACTGTATAACAGGATCTTGTGTGGTCCAGGCTTCACCCCATTCACCATTGGTCTGAAACACCGTTTTAATTAGTCTAGGATGGTTCGGTAGTGCATCTAGATTAACGGAGATGAGTCCTGGTTCTTCCCTAGGTTCTTCGTGAACATCGTCACTAAAACGAACCATATTGGTTTTCTTGCCAGGAGTGATTTCTACGGGTACTCGACGTTGTTGTATTCGCCCTTTAAAGGCATTCCTATATTTTGGAGAGAGAGCTAGCAATTCTTCCTGAGTAATGGGAGCTCCTCCTTTCAATACTCTAGTTAACAAGTCATCTAAGTCCAAGCCAGCTTCTACTGGTGCTTGGTGTTTATAGCTTTTCTCTACCTTTTCTTTTAGGTAGCGCATAGGTATAGGAGGGACTTCCACTGCTGGGGGTAGTGGTACCACCTTTCTATAGGGCAACTCTGTTGGTTTTTCGTTAGTTAACTTGGCGGGTAACTTCCTAACTTTCTTTATTAGTTTGTCTTCACTCGGTAGAGAGTCTTTGTCACTTTCAGAAACGTCCTCAGGCTCCAGGGTCCGACGTGGCGTAATTATCTTTCGTGCCCGTTGTGCCTTCCTCGAACTGTCTAAAAACCCGAAGGTCCCCCGGTCTTTGCAGAGCTAGTCCGGGTCTCCAAGAACTGTTGTTCCGGGGTTTCATCTCCCCATCTCTGTACTTGGGTCTCCAACCTCCCCAACTGTGCTGTAAGCTCAGCAATCAGTCGGTCTTTAGGAGCTTCAGTAGGTATCGGTGGCTTGACGGAGTTCTGCTGGGACAGCTGAGTTGTCAGAACCTGCTCTAGTTTTATAATTCGGTCTTGGAGCCCCTTTACTAGGGGATCTTCTGTCATAATGGAGAAGGTATGCCTTTCTCCTTGGCACTCCCAAGTTTTATTAGCTACTGCCGTTGCTAACTTGTTAAATTCTATGGGATCGTATCCTATCATTGGTTGTTTGCTATACATATTCTGCGCCATTGTCTGTAAGTGGCGGTCAATCCGCTCGATCATGGGACCTCTCCCAGTGGGAATAGGTGCCCCATCAGCCATTTTGATTTCTCTATTTTCTAACTTAATTAGACCCCGGGCTATATAGTCTTGGGCTTTCAAGCAAGAACCCCAGGCGTGCCCAAAGATACCACAAAAGAAACACCCTTTATCCCATACATTTGGGGCGGGATTACTATTGAACGGCCGAGGCCGTTCAATAACCAGAGCGCCTTGCTGGTTGAAGGTTTGCATCTTTTCTAGGTAAGCTTTTAGCAACTTTTCTTGGTTATTCAGGGAGTCCTTGACATTAGCCAGTTCTGATTTAAGCCTGGTATAGTCTTCACTTGTATTTTGAGTAGAGACCTCTTTCTTTACCCCTGCCATTAATTCCTTAGTAACAGCAGGGGCTTCTTCTCTTTTCGCTAACGACCTAGTTAATGTTTTACCACTGACTAAGTCCACCGCTTTATTGATTACTTCCATAATTTCGTAAGGATCTTCACCCCTTGGTGACTGGTTGTTCTGTAGAGTACCTTTAATAGTTAACAAATTATTCAAGCTCTCTTGAAAACGTTCATCTAACGATTTCGTGAACAATTCTACCAGTTCTCTATTTGTAACTACGGCTGGCGGAAGGAGGCACTTATTCGCTTCAAGCAGGAATTTTCGCTTGAAAGCTAGTAGTTCTCCTTCCTCATCCATAGCTATGTCTCTGTATTTTCTGCATACTTTCATTAAGTTCCTAAATGACCCTGTCTTTCTTTCGACTAGTTCTGGGTATTCTTTATTTAACCTTTCTCGCAGGGTAGCCCAATTGTTTAACCTTACTTCTTCAAAGGTTTCCCACTCATATCTGACGTCCGGGGATACATAACTGAGCAACCATTTGACTTTCTGGGCGCTATCTCGGACATTGGCCAAATCAAATAGAGTCTCTATGTATATTATAGAAGAATTCTTCTAATTCTTCCGGGTATAAGCCAGACCAATGCGGAGCTTTAGAATCCCCAGGGTGGGGCATTTTATAGTCCGGCATTCTGTTGACTGCTGACTGGGGTAGGCTGGTTGAGTTTGGTGGTTGTGGCTGCTGTAACAGTGCCTGAGGTTGCAACAGCTGGTTTTGGGGCTGCGCTGGAGGTTGTAAAGGATTGGGTTGCTGTAGCGAACTTCCTCCTGAATTTCCTACCAAAGCGTTGCCCGATGAAGAACCTCCGGTAGGGTTGTTACCACCTGGTAATTGATCCAGTGTAGAACTATCTTCCGGAATGTCCCAATCTAGGTAAGTGGTAATCCACGGGCTAACTGTTGGCAAGGAGGGGTGACTCTGTATCTTATAGAGTGCAGAACTCCTTGGTACGGTCACAGCTGTCTCGAGGATTTCACTTTCTAGATTCTGAGCTTCTTTCTGTTTGCCCGAACTCCTTCCTATTCGTTCATAAGCTGCTGTTACGGGAATAATAGGAGTCCTTCTAGAATTTCTAGTACTTCGAACTGTACTGGTGCTACTAGGTTCAGGACTTTCTTAGCTTGTGTCCTGGGCAGACAAGCGCAACGTAGATATTTCTGGTCCTTGACCAAAAGACATTTTTGTTATTTTTGATAATTTAAAAATAGAATCAAGGTTTCTGAATCACTGAACTCCCCCTCACGGTGGGCTCCAGATGAAATGCGGATTACTTTACGAGATTGAAAATGAAGTTCGTTAACAGGTTCGCTAATTCCGACTTTATAAGTTCATGGGGGAGAGGTTGTCGCAGATCTCCAGAAATATATTCAATTCTAGTGTTTTTAGGGTTTTGGTACGTTATTCTCTTAGTCTCCAACTAGACAGACAGTTGTTCTATCTGAATACAATGGGAACTTTTGACGGTCGTTGCTATATAATATGTTAACTAATATCTTCACGATTCGATAAGTCAGGCAAAACGCAAGCTTTCGCAATCAGTGAACCTCCGTAGACCTAGCAGACAACATGTTCTAACGGGCCCTAGCGTACTACATCCTTTTCTCTTGACAATACTGTAAATTTACACTACCCAGCGAGACAGGCTTTTGACAAGCTCCTGCAGTAAGTGTCTTTAAGCTAGTAGGCCTAGCGGACGGCGTTATCTAACGGGCCCTAGCGCACTACAGCTTCTGAACAAGGCAATAAAACTTTTATACTACTCAGCAAGACAGGCTTCTAGCGAGCTCCTGCAGTAAGTATCTTTAAACTAGATAGACCTAGTGGACAGCGTTTTCAACGGGCCCTAGCGTACTATGTTCGCTTCTCAATTAAACAGCTCTACAATTCAATGGTATACTTCTGAGGCAAGGCCTCTAAGAGGAACCCAAAGAAACGGAAGTTAGTGAACTTTTCTACTTATGAACCGAAGAGGCGTAGCAACTTGTATTCAGTTCTCGAGTCAAGCAGAAGGGTCTGTCAATATCTCAATCATTTCAAAGGGTCTGGTTTTAAAGAGTATAACTCTTTAAGTCTCTGGTGGTCTTATGACCGAAGAAAATCGCGTAAAATTGCTTTATATTCTTATCCTAATCAACCATACAATCAGGGGGGGAAATAGGCAAGCGGTTTCTTGCCTCCCATGTAATTTACAGACAAGTTTTTATAACAATATACAATTAACTTATGGGTATACCTGAAACAAGCCTTCAGCTTCATCATTTTATTGTCTCCTCATCATTATGGAGCATCATTCTAGGAGTTCCGATATCAGCGACATCAATTTGCTCTCAGGGACTTGCTCCCTAGGTGCCTGGCTATTTATATCACAGCCAGCCGGGTTAGCAAGTTTCCTCGCTAACGTTTATCTATTGGTTTTTATTTTATTCTCAGACTCTCCACACCTGAGCTTTTCAACCCTAATGTTCTAAAGTCCACTTCCATAGTCTTCAGGTAGTAGACTAACACTAGAATTAATTAGCTTATTCTATTCTTATCAATCTTCATTTTCTAGTTCATCATTTCTGATCTCTTTTTGTTTCTATGAGGGGGCATCCTTCCCTGAGTACCCTCGGGGATACCCCCATTCGATCCCTTAGGTTTCAATATCATCAGAACTGTTTCAAGGGCACATTCTTGTCAGGGCATTCAGCTAATCCCTACATTCTTTTGTCAAGATTCACTCCCAGACCTGTTATTATGACTAGGTACCATCCGGATGACATAGGTGTTGCGACTCGTCCGCTTTCTAGGGCAGAGGTGAAGAAATGGGTCTTTTTGTGCAGTCATGAGTATCTTAACTAATATCTTAGTTAACACGGTATCGGATACAATGCTCGGGTACATTCATACCAGAGTCATTCTTCCATAGCCTTGTCACCCATAAGTTAGTTAACATCACTTTTACTTGTCTGGGTGTTCTGGTTCTGTTTCTGAGATATCCACCTTCACATATTTAGATAGTATTCTAAATCTCTCGCACCCAGTGTCTGACCATGGCCATATACTGATATTATTCAGTAACGGAGAGTTAGTTACTTTATTAGCTAGTGATTTCACAAATGAAATGATTTTGCGGCGCAACAGCGACACCCGTCCCCTTACATGGGGTACAATTTCACGGGTGTTTTTATGATGGGAACATCCCGGAATCACAGTTAAACAAGCTGGTGCGCTCAGCAATGTCAGTTTCTCATGTTTTCCGGGTGCTGGATATACTAAAATGAAGAAGGATCTATCGGTTTGCAAGCTCAGGTAGGCTACTTAGACCCTCTGATCTGATGATACTACAATTGATCCTGTTTAGTGACCTTCGTTACACTGACAATCATGAAGCTCTGCCGGTCCCTTAGAGAAGCAGGGGTCTCATGGAACACACTTCGTGAAAGAATGAACAAAATGAAAAGATATATGCCAATGGTCTGCTTATTCTATCGAGAGGGAACACTGTTTATCATTCCATGTGTCCGCCTTCCTCTGTGTTGCAGGTTGGGACGGCTTACTCATAAGGCCCAAACCTAGAGTCTTTGGTATGACTATTTGGACTTGTCCTAGTTGTCTGGTCTCACAGGCACATAGTCTTCATAGCCCTGCCCAGACTTTTACAGACCGCATCCAAAATAGCATCACCCTTCGGTCTCGGTGGATTAGCTGCAATAAATTGGTCTCTGTAGGTCACTCATCTCTACAATCCAGAAGCGCCTCATCTCTGTTGGGTGGTCCATGGTGACGTCCTGCATTTGCGTAGGTCTTCTTTAATAGGTGGATGTTTGCACAAGTTATACTCTACACCTGTTCAGGGAACGCGGCTTATTATCAATATCCGTGAGGCAAATTGCAAGTTAACGGAGTCACTAGTTGCACGAGATATCTCGACATTGCGGTTTGATAGTCCAGCCGGTAGTCAACTGGGCGGTGTCGATAACTCGGACGTTATCCCGGGGAGGAACTTGTAGGGCCTATTCCTTCTGGTATTTTGATAGTTAAATATGGTGTGGAGGTGTACCACGGTTCCGTCGCTACCGGTCAATAGTTCTCATGCACACCAATTACCATCGATACAGGGAGCATGCTGCAGTGACAGTGAAACTGCCAGAAGTGAGCATGGCCCGTTACATTACGATATTTGTATGGCTATTGTAAGGCTGAATCGAGTTCTCGGGGGAAAAGACTGTATTTTGCGTACCTACGTGGCACGTATTCTAAATGAGCGTAATGTATGTAAAAATATTTCTACGTAAAACAAGAGAGAGAGAGTAAGTATTATGTATGATAGGGAAGAGATAAGAGGGAGCCAAATACGAGACTATCGCGACGTCCTCGCGTAGCCGAGAGGACGTCCCTACACTATCCAGAATCGAGCGTCCAATGTTCAACCTACATACTCATGTTCCCTTTTTTTTCCAGCCTCCACCTCGCTTCCCGTCATTCACATCACCTGTAGTATGCCAGCAGCCCCTTCCCTCGTCCTCTTATGCCATGGCACGCCCGCATGTCGGTAAATACAACCGAAAGCAACCTACTAACAAGGTCAAGCGTATATGTTGTCCGCCATGGTGTTCTATAAGTCCCAATCATCGCATCCCTGCCCTCCCCCCTTCCATCGCCCTCTAAGCCCAATTCACTATCGTCGCTTTTGTTGTGTTATTGAAGTATGGAGGAGAAAGAAGGCACTTCAGTCGATGAACGCAGCGCGCTCGGGATTCGAGGAGTACTCTCCCGAGTCACAGCCACGAAAATTGCACTGCTGGGTGCTATCCACTTGTTCATGCGGTAATGTGATCTTGGCTGGGAAACAGCCCAGTACATGGAGAAAGTCCAGCGCAAGAGCTGGAATGATCAATTTGACGCGACCTCTTCCTCCCCTAACACAAACAAAGTCAAAACCAAACCGATGGTATCCAACAGTACGCCTGGTCAACCCACCTTTCGACCATCCTGCGAGTGTGAGGTATCTCTGTTGATGGATGGGGAGACCGCCAATGAGGCGGTAGCTGTTATGACAGTAACTAATACTATTGCTGCTACTTCTGAGGGCTCATTATTCAATATCCAACCTCAACACGTTACGAACTTCCTTGTAGTTCGCTAGCGCGGGGCATACTGTCGAGCTTTACCCTTGGCCTAACAGCTACACCCCGGGCAGGACACAACACTGCCATCGAGCGGTGATTTTCCTCGAAATCTCATTGGCTGTAAGGCCCGTTTGATATTAAATTGGGCACATTGGACCTCCTGATGGCAAAGGATACGTCTGTAGATTGACGGCCCAAACCGGCCGTGCAAGTTTGTCCGGGTGTCGAAATCACCACAGATTACAGATCAGTGGCGAATGAGATGGTGAGGGTATATCCTCACTCCGATTTCGAGGTCTTGATTATTTGGTAATGGTTGCGCCAGAGTGTATGGATCGATCCCAACGCCCACTTTAATCACACCCCGGCCAGCCTTGCCCCTGTAGTTTTTTTTCTAGGTCCTCGACGAGATGTGGGGTTTACCCTTTACCCGCGGAATTCTACAATTATTGGTACGCAACACCCTTCGCAAACGGAATAAATCGTCGGAAAGACCGTGGTTGCAAAGGGACAATCGGGTAAGGCCTAGTTGCTGGTACTATGCCTCTTATAGATGTTTGGCTCCCAGTGCACTGGCCGGTACGCGTTGAGGTTGGCGCTGTGCCCACGAGATCAGAGATGGTGTAGTAAGCTTTATATGTCGATGAATTTTCCTACTGTTATCGGCGGGGGGGGGGGGGGGGGGGGGGGGGGGGTTTATCAACTTTTTTTTTGAGGGGACGGCAGTTAAACTCGCTTGGTGGGAAAGCTTACAATTATCAATCGTAGGGATGTCCTCTCGGCCACGCGAGGACATCGCGATTATCTAGTATACTGTACTGCAGTTATTTTGGCTCTCCTTATTTTATTTTTTAGCTTATACCTCATCTTACCCATTTCTCCCTCTTTTACTTAAAACCTCACTAGTTATCTCGGCCTCGTTCTCTCGTTTTTACATACCTTAATACCCTCTCTTTAGTTCCGATTTTCGTAGAAACTCGGACACATAGGGATATAAATACTTGCCATGTGGCTAATCGAATACATCCTTTCCCCCCTAAACATCATAAATCGCTTCTGATTATGGGGGATGCTCTCATGTGATCCTCAATTTGGCTATAACAAACTTGGTAGGAGTAGGTGCGCACGCATGAGCGCCTAAAGGTAGCATATAGAGAGCCTCAGCTCCAACACAGTCGAGGAATGTAGCAGCTGCACGTTAGGGTATAACTGAGATCCACATGACCTATATTATCTGCCTAGGATTCCCATTTTAGCCTAATATTCAGAGGAAAACGCAGTCAGAATACTATCTCGGAACACGGGCACCTCAGGGAATTACCCCGCCTAAACCAGAGTGCCATGGCACCACTCATGCGTAGTATCTGCACATCTCAATACAGACCTCCTCTCCACCATATACCTACCTTTTCTTCTCACACCCCGAATCAGGATCCCCTGATCAATAAATCAATGTGTTTCCTGCTATTATGCCACAGCTGCGCCTCACATCGACGGTCCTCTATCAGATTCGAGAGAGGCAAAAGAGATGAATCAATGATAGTGTTATTACCCGCAAGGACCGCAACCAGCGGAACCTATCTAACAGTCAACCCTTCGAACCTTCATGCTGCATTGCCATCAACTTCACCCGCAGCCAGCTCAAGAATGGCTTAAATGCCACTATAGGACCTCAAGACGTGGATATGGCGCAGCAGATTGAGGGAGAGCGTTTCTCAATATCGGCGCCCCACTGGGCTGTTGGAATGGTAGATCGGGTGATTCTCGGTGGGGGAAGAAGTTGAGTGGGTAATCGAAGAGACGCTTGTCCCAGTAATGAGTACGTGCTTGGCGGATAACAAAAATTCCCTACTCTACGTATTCCATTGATTATTGTGTTCCTCTAGTACATATGGCTACCCAAATTCCGTCGCCTCTAGGCCTCGTTGCTAGTACGTACTGTATGTTTCAAGGAAGTATGCTCAACTATTAAAGGCAAGATGTGCATACAACCACCTCATAATCGAGCTTCAACCTGCACGCTCACATCGTTCTTCCACCCTTCCTGTCATTCCCCCTCAGGCACCTTTCCGGACATCTGGAATACAACGGTATGCAGACATAATGGGTACCGTCCCGTGTGATATCTATCGTACAATGTAGGGGCTCGGTGCACACCCTAAAAGTTGAGATTCACGACCCGAATCATAACGGAAAGAGCCTCCTGAGAGTCGTGGTTTCTTCCAGGGAGTGGGATGCACAACGGTCAGGAAGTGTCTAATAGGAGGTAGCCGCAAATCACGATTGAGTGTGATTGGGGATATAGGGTGGGAGGAGAGGTTCTAAATTGGTGAAGATCTAGAACCTGAGAACGCCAGTGATTGAGGGCACGAGGCCAGTCTTTTACACTACGGCTTTTTTGTCTGTCTGTCCGTGTGTAATTCCTTAGCCAGATCCTTACTTAAGCATCAGGCCGGCCGTCTCCGAAGATAGGGCAGCAAGTTGCGAAAGTGCGAGGTCTTGGAATCGAACCAAGAATAGGTAGTGGGAAGGCTGCTTAGCTTCCAATGCCGTGCTTGATTGGTTTTAAGAAGCTTCGAACCATATCATCTGTGTATGCTAGCCCAGCCTTCTAGCCAAGTTACCTTAGATATCATATTGTGACGACTGAGCATGCCTTTGAAGGTTAAATTGACAAAGCACATGCTGAGGGAGGGATTATCAGCCACCAGTTACGGTGGTGTTGGATCTGATACTATCCTCATCATGATAAGTGATGGTGCTATCATTTAGTGCGGATTTTCACTCCGTCCACGCTATTTGCTGTTCAATCCAGACGCATTCACTGGTCCGAGGCGAGTATTATTACTTTCGTCATGATATAGAGTCCCAGATACGTAGCTCCTGCCTACACAATTACACGTAGATCAGTATCTTCGCTGCGCCCACTATGCAGAAACAAGGGTAACAATATGTCACGTCAAAATGTATACCTATTACACTGGGGAGCGTCTCCTCTCAGAAAGATCCTCTCTCATCCCGAGCAAGAAAGGATTCAACCTCCATACATACCGCCTACACACTGCACCACATCCACGTAGCCATCTTCATCCTCACATGTACAGGCGTGCAAATCTCTATCCTCGCATCTCATCCTGCCCCTCCAGATTCTCGGTGATCCTCTCCGTGCCTCCGCCCCCCTCGTGCACCACTGACCTGTTGCGCCTGTCCGTATCTTGGTGGCTTCGTTGATTGCGGTGAAGATATCTGTGGAGAGTCCACTGGCTTGCGTGATAACTGCATGAGAAAGGTTTGATGGCTTGTGCTTCCAGGTCATGATCACCTCTGAATGATGACCACCGATAGGTCCTTACCAATCTACCCCTCCATTCATGAAAAACGATCAAGAGCCTGCGCGCCCTTGTGGAAACATTCCCAGTGGTGGACTTGTGCGAGCTGCGTCTGGTTTAGCGACGGACAGGATATTGACAGACGACCATGTGCGTCCTTTCGCCCACCCCATTATCCCATCCCTTCGACTCAACAAAAAGAAAACGTAGCACTCCCTGTTATACTGGCTTACAGCAGTCAACATACTTCACCCCAGTGGCAATCCGCCATATCTTGACAAAGGCTAGGGCGGAGGTTGCGTCGAATTAACGGGCGACTGCTTGCAGGTGTTTTTCGTTGGAGACTTATAGAGCACCGGGGTGGAGGTTGAACATTGGACGGTCAATTCTGTGCAGTCATACAAATATGGTGAGAGTGACGGGCCATGCTCACTTCTACCTGTTTCACTGTCACTACGGCATGCTCCCTGCATCGATGGTGATCAGCGTGTATGAGAACTATCGACCGGTAATGACGAAACAGGTGGTACACCTTTTAACTATCAAAATACCGGAAGGAATAGGTCCTACAAGTTCCTCCCCGGGATAACGTCCGAGCTATCGACACCACCCGCTTGACTACCAGCTAGATCATCAAACCGCAATGTCGATATATCCCGTGCAACCAGTGACTCCGTTAATTTGCAATTTGCCTCACGGATATTGATAATAAGCCGCGTTCCCTGAACAGGTGTAGAGTATAACTTGTGCGAACATCCACCTATATAAGAAGACCTACGCAAATGCAGTACGTCACCGTGAACCACCTAACAAAGATAAGATATTTCTGAATTGTAGAGATGAGTGACCTACGGAGACCAGTTTAATGCAGCCAAACCGCCGAGACCCAGAGGTGATGCCATTTTGGACGCGACCCGCAAAAATCCGGGCAGGGCTATGAAGACTATATGCCTATGAGACCAGATAACTAGGACAAGTCCGAATGGTCGTACCAAAGACTCTAGGTTCAGGCCTCACGAGTGAGCTGTCCTAACCTGCAACATTAAGGGAGGCGGACACACGGAATGATAAACAATGTCCCATCCCGATAGAACAAGCAGAGAATCGGCGTAAATCTTTTTATTTTGCTCATTCTTTGGCGAAGTGTACTCCATGAGACCCCTGCTTCCCCAAGGGACCGACAGAGCTTTACCACTGTCAGCGTAACGAAGATCACTAAACAGGATTAATTGTAGGATCATCGCATCATAGGGTCTAAGGATCATACCTGAGCTTGCAAACCGATAGATCCTTCTTCGTTTTAGCATATCCAGCACTTGTAAAACATGGGATACTGACATAGCCGAGTACACCAGTTCGTTTAACTGCGAATCTGGGATGCTTCCATCATAAAAACACCCATGAAACGGTACCCCACCCATGGCATGCTCCTGTCCCACAATCTGAGTCACAAGCCATTCCGCCAGGCTGACCTATATGATGTTATTTTGAATAGCATGATGAACCCAGAGGCAACTGGACACACAAGTAACTCGACTGTGTCAGCCATAAGCATGAGGTGAGATACAACTATAGAATTCGAGAAAGAACGCACCAACTGTCACGAGAACCAGAATATATGTGACTTCCATAGTTTAGAATAGGGATTGCAGCCAATTCATCAAGACTGCTCACCTTTGCGGTCTTGCCCCCACAATGCACGCAACCGCAACACCAGCAATGTCTTGAGCATTCCCGGTAAGACAATGGCAGTGATCCTAGACAATCATACATTTAGTTAGGTTTCTCCAAATATCTTGTATACGTACAACCCCATAACCCAGCTGGAAGCAATACAGCTATGGTGTGACACGCGTTCGTCCGTTCAGAGCAAAGGGATGAGACTTGGACAATAACTCACAACTAGCGAATAATCACTGTCATCAGGTCAAGCGAAGCTAATGCCTAGACTAACTCACAGAGGCTGAGAGGTATGTCCTTTCATTGTCTGTCGTGTTGCAAAATTTCAGATATATGTGGACAAAGAAGGAAGTCGGTGCCCACTGAGGATACTGAGTCTAGTTTCTGTCAGTTCATTGTTGATGAAGGAGAATATTGAGATACTTGCAGTAAGAACACGAGAGCGCATGTACGAAACAAACTATAGATGACTCGGGTCAGTGTCCATGCCCCCCTGTTCAAACAAACGTTTCAATGATATCGCTCCTGGGTTTCTCAAACGAATACCTATGGATGAGGATAACCTGCAGTTACCTGTGTGAGTGAAAGGAGGGAAGCACCGTAGCTAACTAATCACCTCTTGTGGAACCATATCGAGTGAGTCATATATGAATAGAGCCATTGCTGGATCTAGTAGAGTATGATCGTTAGTTGTTTCATATAAATAGTAACGAAAACAGTACAGGTGAAGTAACCATTGAGTCTTGTGTATTCGAGGTCAGCCGAAAGGTCCTCGGTTGTTAATTCGGGGTCTGACATATTTCTGGGGCAGCTAGGTGATTAATAGCGTGGAGATTTGCTTGCGCCCTGCTGTCATAACCGATTAAATATGATTATGGCAACTGATGCCGCCACTATCATGTAACGCGGTTAGCCGGAGAGCTCAGCTTAGGCCTAATGAGGCATGGTGCCTTGCTTGATTTTGATTCCTGCGTTCATTCTTTTATTGGACTTGATGGAGGTCCAACCAAGCCATAACACAATTCCCAGTAGCCTCAACCCACTCCTTCAGTTTCACCAGCCACTATCTGGGGTTTCTATTTTACTTAAGCAAGCCGCCAAATTCACTACTTGCATCGGGCGCTCTCTCTTATGACACAACACATAGAGACGTTTAAGGGAACAACGCCGACCGCAAGTCTGCTAACCAGGGATGGTGGGTGGCCACAGTGATCGTTTTCTCGTTGTAGCCTAAGCAGCATGGCCAAAATTTCTGTAAGCTTCTGTCTCGTCATATTCCGCCGCCAAGGCCTGACGAACTACGCAGTGGGCCGGCCTCTCATCAGGTACCGTGCCGTGAGGGGTCCGAGTGGGAGGGATGCCCCAGGCCCAGCCCCCCCTTCCTACCTACCTGTACGGGATCCCGGAGGCACCCCGGCGCGCTAGCCAGTCCGGCAGATCAATTAATATATTGATTCATACTCCCCCACAGCCACCCTAAGTTAGGTAGTCTGATTCTGTCGCTACATGAGCCAAGGCGGGTTAGGGCAGCGGTTGAGCCCTCTGATGAGCCCCTTCGCAAGGGCGAAACCCGCATAAGTCCCCCCAGTCACTGTGCGGAGAACCTGGACGATTGGAACGCGTGATGTCATTGTGCACGTGTGCTGTCACCCACCCAGTGAACTTAACCCCAAACCTCCATATCTCCTAATGGTACGTAGTTCATGAAGCGAAATGAGTTTAGTGCATCACATGGGATGGTGGATATCACAAAAGCTCATCAAATTGGCTAGAACGCAGCGTGAGCGCGTATTGATGCTGCGGTGCCACAATTAAAGGTCAAGTGGGCTCGAAGCCTCAGGGATGTTGTCGAGAGCCAAGCGTAGGGAGCCGAACCGTCACACTAATCACACTACATAGTGATAGGATCATATTGTCACTGGATCCAGAACAATCGTGATCCATTAGTCGAAGCTTGAGTGATTGAGCATTTAATGACCGAGGTCAGCAAAGTGCAGACAACTCCTCACATTGTTAATCGTACCTGCTCTCCCAGAAATATGGCCGGCGCTGGACCCACTAGGGAGCAAATTAAGTCCGACCTCGAATCCATGCAGTCCTTTGGTTACGCCACCTGTAGCGCCTTCACCATCGCCATATAAAGCAGCTAATATGATATTATATATGTACTTCGCCAGATCCAGCGTTGACTCTATTCGTCTGTGACTCACTGCATATTTTTCCACAAGAGGTGAATAATAAGAATAATAAATCATATCCTCTCATTCAGTTGCTCATGTTACTACAGGTTGTGCATATTCACCGGTAATCCATTCATTGAGCTACTGATGAACGATGCTGATCAACTTTGTGGTGCCTAAACAGTGGGTCATGGTCAACGATCCGGGTCATCTATACTTTTCTCCGCATATCCGCCCTCCCAAAATTGATGTGTGTATCTTAATCTCCTCTGCTTCACAAACAACCAACTGGCAGCAATTAGACTTCATATCATTGGTGGGTGTAACTTTCTACTCCGTTCACCAATATCTGAATCACCGTGACATTTCAGTGAAACAGGGGACATACCAATCAGCTGCAGTGGGTTATTCTAGCTATTGGTTTCACCACCCCTAATAATTTTCGTTATTCACCAGTTGTAGGACTCCACCCAGGTTTTATTTCCCTTTCTGAACGAGCACACTTCAGCTGCATCGCTTCCAGCTGGATTGAGAGGTTGTAAGTATACAACAAACCTGGAAATAACTAACTAATTGCATTGCAGGCTTGGGTCTATCATCCTGCCCGCAATGTTCAAGGTATTACTGGTTTTGCGGTTGCGGGCACTGTGGGCCCAAGATCTCAAAAGTACGCAGTCCTAATAATTGACCGAAAATACCTATCCAAAACGGCAACAGTTACGATCATTCTGATTTTCGTAACAGCTGGTGCATCCTTCCTGAAGCCCTACACTTATATTCGACTCATGCTTATGGTTGACATAGTGGAACTGATCGTGGGTCCCGTTAACTCTGAGCTGATCGAGTTATGAAACCCATGATAAACCAGGTTGGTGCGGCAGCATTGTTGACAATCCAGATCACAGAACAGAAATATATTGCGGGCGGGCTTCCATTGCATGGGTGCTTCATGGTAGGAGAGTATGCCTCACCATTTGGCAAGCTGGCTCCTGTAACATCCACAACTCTGTCAGTACCCCGCATCGTATGAAGGGGGATGGGAGTGCTAATTAGTTATATGAAACAGGATCTGCCGGTTTGCAAGCTCAGGTACATATAATACTAGACACACCTATCCATAATCAATCTTAATTATATTCAAGCGACCTTCGTTCTCCTGATAGCTGTCAAGCTCTATCAGTCTTTTCGGACAGTCGGTCTCGTGGGGACTCCATTTCGCGAGAGATTGTCCTATATGAAAAGATATATGCCACTTGTCTACTTGTTCTATCGTGATGGAACACTGTTTATCATTCCGTGAGTCCTCTTTCGGTGGTAGTGGACAACTCACGTGTGATCATAGCCAAAATCTAGAATGTTTGGTAAGACAAAGTAGATTTGTCCCAATTGCCTGGACTCATCGTTGTGTAGTTATAACCATGCTCTGGCGTTTGGGGGAGTACAGAAAAGCAGAAATTGGTATCGGGGGCATGGCTATAGATTGGTCATCGTAAGTCATTCATCTCTGCATCCCAGAAGCATCTCATCTCTTGTCAGGTGGTCTGTCGTGGCCAACTGCCTTTGCGTAAACCATTTTCTCTGCTGAAAGGTCCACACTGATTAGCCTATCTGTCCAGGGAACCCGGCTGATTATCAATCTCCGCGAGGCAAATTGCAGGATAACGGAGTCGTTGGTTTCACGGGAACTCGAAGCGTTGCGATTTGATAGCGCGGCTGAGCAAGGTGGCCATCAAACAGGTGGGGTTGAGGATCAAGTATTATCCCCCGCGCACGATGTCTAGTTGGATAGTATTGGGTAATATAAAATTCCGCTCCGACTATTTGGTCAACCTTGTATTGGTCATGTACTATTGACACAGAGGGCATACGGCGTGATCACAGCCTGACACTGTTATCTCCAACTGTTAAATCCACAATACTCGTACAACCTCCCTTCAATCAGACAATAATCTGAACACCCACTTCATCCCCTTCCCCCCCCCCCCCCCCCACCCCTTTCATGAACCATTCCGCGTCCCAAATGCAAGCGCCGTCCACCGTACCGCTGCATAACCTTCAGCCACAATCCGGCCTCTCCCCGGCTCCAGGGTCAAATCTAAGGAACACGGACCCAAACTAGCAATGGGCGATTGAACCCGACGATCGTCGTCGTCACCTGGATCGGACAACAGGACTGGGGAGTGCAGTATTGGCCATGTACAGTGTTCTTACACTATAGATGAGACCAACAGCAATCGCAAAGTCACACTAATCATCACGGGAATACGTCTATTAAGCCGATTTCGGGTCAACAAGTGCTCACATGTGAGTGAGGAACCGGGCGTTCGCTACTAATGCAGCCATGGACGGGTAGAGCGATCAACGCGAACGTGTTCAGATTTTGTCCTCATAACGACTGGAGGGTCAGGATATGAGGGGAGGATGGGGGGTATCTGCAGTCCTTTCCATAAAAGCCTATCCATCGCCGATTCGAACATAGCTCCGGCAAACCACCAACAGCAGACATCGCATATGTGAGCGTGCTACTCCTGGTGGCCGCACT
Source organism: Lepiota brunneoincarnata (assembly GCA_023014365.1). Classification (NCBI taxonomy): domain Eukaryota; kingdom Fungi; phylum Basidiomycota; class Agaricomycetes; order Agaricales; family Agaricaceae; genus Lepiota; species Lepiota brunneoincarnata. The sequence continues at coordinate 760,401 of JAEBUN010000022.1, read as the reverse complement.
ATTTGTCTGAGGATACGAAAATGCCTACAATGAAAGGGGGATCATCAGTTGGCAATGACCAGGAATAGGGGACCTGGCGGTATACAGCGCGTCCTGGTAGTATAAACCCTATGGGCAGAGCCGAAGCGGTTATCGCGGGGAGGGCGTATGCCCTAGAGATGTTGGGCATCCTTACTGAAGGAATGTTGTTGAGAAATACACACCCAGTTGCTGTAAGATGAAATGCGACCATCCATTTGGGCTTTTCATGATCTGCCCAGCCCCCCGGAAAGACAGGGTGGTCGAAAAACCAACTGAATTTCCAGGTGTAATTTTCCGAGCTGCGCTATAGGTATCTGGTCATTGTGCGGAGAACCTGGACGGAACGTTTGAAAGGATTGGAACGCGTGACGTTATCCCACCCAGTGAACTTAACCCCAACCACTTTGTAGTCTGATACCAGCCATCACAAGACAATTTGTTGTATCTTCCGGGGAACAGAATCGTATCTAGCATGGTCACTCATCGCGCCGTCGGTCCCATCTTGAATTCAGATTCGATTTTTGTTTGGGTATCTACACATCTGTCTTCGAATCAATTAAGCACAGATAAGAGATCATAAATTCAGACGTTTCCAGGCAGAGTGCCATTCAACCTCGCGTCACGACTACTCGCACCAACGGTAACACCAATCGTGCCTTCCGGCCGCCTCCAGCCTTGAGCCACCACATCCCAAATACTCAGATCATATCTCGAAAGAGACAACGTCACTTTCTGGCTCCGCCCAGCTCTAATCACAGCCGTGGAATCGAATCCACGTAGAACCGAAGGAGGCTCTCCAGATGATTGTGGGAAGTTTAGGTAGAGTTGGGGTGTTTCTCCACCTGCGACGCTACCGGTGTTCTTGATGGTGAAGGACACCTTGTAAGCGGGGCGGTGAAGCCTGCAGAGGACATATTGGATGTCTGCGGAAAGAAAAACGTAGAATCAGCTCACCAGGCAGCAGTGGAACCTCCCTCGACTCTAGGACTTGCGCTACCAGAATCCCATGCACCAGCAGCCGCAGTATCGCCTCCCCTCGTAGCGACTCGAGTGATAGACAGGCCCGAGTATTCAAATTTGGTATAACTCATGCCAAATCCGAATTCAAATCGGGGTTCGATGTTGTTCTGGATGGAGGCGAGTCAGTTTGGTATCGGGATAGAAGGTAGAGAAGAAGCTTCAAAGACTCACTGCGTCGAAATGTCTATAATCAATCAACAGACGGTCGTTGTATGGGACAGAGATAACCTCGCGAATGCCATTTGCTGGTATAACTTGTGCGCCGTAATCCTCGATACGCTTGGCAATTGTATAGGGAAGCCTTCCAGACGGATTAAAGTCGCCCCACAGCACGTCTGCGATTGCGTTTCCGACCTCTTGTCCAGGAACGCCAGCCCAGAGAACCTATATTCAAAGGTAAAAATCATTACTATGGCAAGGTATGGAATAACCTACAGCAGTGACGTTAGGATGATCGATCCAAGGCTCGACTATTATTGGTCCAACACTATTAACAACTACGATCGTGTTGTTGTTTTGAGCAGCGGCAGCCTGAACGAGGGCTTCGCCATTGCGCCATGCCGTAAGGTTCGTTCTGAAATTTGACTATCAGAAGGAAAAATTGGGCAAAGAGGTCTTGTACTCACCTATCGGATCCTTCACCAGAATCGGCAGAGATGAAAACGAGAGCAGCGGTCTTCTTTCTCGCGACATTTCCGGCCCTTGCAAGATTAAAATCGTCAAAGAACCAAAAGACACTCGTGTGATCTTCCCTTGCACGTCGTTGAATTGCCTCGCGCGGCTAGTAAACGCTTGGTGAAGAGATGAATGACAGAAGGGCGCAGCGCACGTACAGTGACCAGGTAAGTCATATTGGCAATCCCAGAGCCGGTGCCCATGACGAGAACCCCATCTACGCCTCTACCGCTTCCGAACTGGTTATCATTAGGACCAGAGATACCGGGACCGGCGTCGCTGCCGATGAGAACAAGACTTCGCGGCTTCTTGAGAGGAAGCGCGCCGTTTACGTTCTTTAACAACACAATACTCGCAGCTCCAATATCTCGGACAACTTTGTCATGGTCGGCTTGTACATCGATATGCTCATTGAGGTCGTCGTTATCAGGATCGTTGGTAGCAAAGTTGACTGCTGGGAAGCTTGACGCATCTTGATGGGTAAAATACCAGCCAGCAAGAACGCGGGTAGCTACAAACAAGATTAGTGGAAGTAACATGTCCGGAGTTGATGGGCCGTACCCATGTCGTCGATGCGTGCTTCGGGGATAGTCCCATTGTTCACGTAGGCGACAAGGGTGTTTGCGAAGAATTGACTATCTGGCATTTCCACCTAAACAAATTATCAGAAACGACCTGAAAAATGAGGCGACCTCTCCACCACTTACATCGAGGCCTGTAGCAACCGACATCGTAGAGTGAGTTCTGTATATCGACTATGAGTTTGTTCGTAATTGGCACAGAAGAGTTCCTCACGCGCCCCAATCAGACATGATATCTGGGGGAACAGTGTTAGATGCAGCAGAAACATACTCGGAACAAACTCACAGCCTCTAAAGCCAGTTTCGAATTTGACGATTTCACCCAGAATGTTCTCGTTCTCGCATGCCCAGGTACCGTTAATAAGGTCTGCATGAATTAGTCCCAACAGTGGGACAGAAATTGAGTAACGCACTGTAGCTGCACATAAGACTTGTTACGCCAGCCATTATACTCCGGAGGAACGGATGAGTATAGATCTCGTGCTGAGTTCGATCATCAACATCTGAGCTCGAGGTCGTTCGTTTGGTTTCTTGTTCGCTAAATTCTAGTCAACGAGTGTATGTGAGAAGAGGTAGTTGCACTGACTTGTCTACCAAGTGCTTGGCACAAGCCTGAACGCCTCCTTGTTGCATACCAAGGATGGTCTCGTATGCAACTTCCCCTGCCAGATAGGGATCTGCCCCAAAGCCTTCCCAGTTGCGACCAGCCTCCGCTACGCGTCCTAAGTTCATCATTGGTCCGAGGGCTACGTTGACGCCCTTTCCAACGTGTTCTTGACCCATGGCTAGTCCTCTAGCGCGAATGAGCCGCCGGTTGAAGGTCGCCGCCGTATTGATACCTGTAGGGAAGCCAGTGACGAAATCCGCGCTGCGAACACCGAGAGGAGAGTCCTGCGTATCATTTTTAGCGTCAAAAATTGCCTAGAAGTTCATTATCTTCACCTCGAGACATAAGCCAGGCCAGCCGCGTCCATCTACCGGTTCTATAGCCTGGATGTTACCCTGTCATCAATATGAACAGCCGTGAGTCACGTGTCATTCGGAATTTCGGCCTCGGCGATAATTGGACTCACCACACAGCGAGTGTTTCCTCCCAAACCGCTGGAAACACTGACTTTCTCTTCCAGTGTGAAAGAAGCAACCTATACAATCATAGCATATCAGCAGATACACCTTGTTAACGTCGTCCTCGTTCTTACCTTGGCTTTTGCTTTCCTGTATGCAGCATCCCACGCCGGACCAAAATCCGGTATAACTGAGGAGCCGACCTTTGTACGGGCAGACTCAGCATCCTGCTTCTGGAGGGGTCGGGGTGATACCAACCTCAGGTGGTTTTCTTGGGTCTGTGGCTTCAAATATGTTAGGAACCGGCTGCTCTGATGCCACTGGGAATGGAACGAAGGTGGTTGGAACAACAGGGGGTTGGATGATCGGTTCTGTAACGGAGGAACTTGGCGTAGTTGCACTTGTCGCGACGGATGATGCTGAACTTGTGCTTAGCGCCGACGATGATGATGGAGGCGCAGCAGATGAAGCGGATACTACAGTAGAAGCAGATTGACTTGAGGGATGCGGAGCTGAGCTGGCGGAAGAGGGTGCAGGTGCAGTGGATGATGCTGTAGTCGTTGGCACAGGGTTACTCAGAGAGCTGCTCGTGGCCGCAAGGGCAACGGGAAGTAGCGAGAGCCAAAGAGACCTCATTGTCTTGTTCTGGGCACGAGAGGGCACGAGGCTCGCATGAAGCAAAAAAACCTGCGCTTCTTATACCGATTGGCCATCGCGTTGCGAAACCCTTGCGGTACTATGTAAAAACACCTACCATATAGCTTCTGTATTTCCGCTTCTACTCGACCTTCGCTTTCACTTTGCTCATCTGCCTTTACCTGCTGACCCAGGAACATCCCTACATGGCGCGAGCTCGACCAAGCTAGTCATTACCCTACCCACGGATTACTCATTTTCTACCTCATGACACCAGTCTGCTCACCTTTTTATTGGCCAAGGCCTCGCCCGCGAAGCCCGACCTTAATGCGACTAACGAGACCTGCATCTCACGGCAGACAAAATATGCTCGAATGACTTACACACATGTGCCCACGAAGCCACTCGAAGACAACATCGGACACCCGACACGCACCTAGGAACTTCGTAGAAGAACAATGCACTCTGCTCCGAAGGTGGATAGAGGTATCTATCAGTATCTATTGTGGTCCTACGGAAGTTGTCCCGTCCAAGCCCCGGTTCTCCATACGCCTGGGTCTATATTCAGAATGTGTAATACATGGTGGGTGACTGTGGATGGCTGAACAACACATCCTCCACACTACGGCCACCTTCCCACCTTGATATTGACTCACGCTGCACGGGACTCTTCGGCTCCACCCACGATATACGCATCCTTTCCCACTGGTGAGCTTCTGACCTCCAGGTTTGGCGACATAGGTCTTCGCTTCTCCATCCCCTTTTTAGTTGCCAGAGTACAGTTCGGTAGCGGCTGAGTCACCGAACTATGAACGTTTGAGCACACTTCGGCTAACGATCCACATACTTCACCTACTATTTAGACCCCCAGTCAATATTTTGGCCTGCAAACCTCCAAATTTCCCGGCCTCAATGCTGTGCGCCGTGGCCATTAAGGAAACTATTACGCCGATAGTGTAGATGTCCAAAATAAATCTCGGTTCTTATTTTTGCTGATCCTTTGAGTCCATGAATTCACACCGGAAGGACATCCCCCATTGATAGTCCCAGCCGTACGAATACGAGACCTTCAAACTGTTGGAACTATACCTGCTACCAACGAGCGGTACCACAGGAAGCACGCGGTGCCTGGCAGGCCGCAACATACGTGTAATGTTCTCCTCCTGTTCATGTCAGATTGTTGCGTTACACAAGGAACCTAGGGATCTCGGGGTTTGCGGTGCGCTTTCGGGTGAGGAACCACACACTCTGTCCGGGGCTGATGTTCTGCCAGCACTCAGACTCGCTCCAATAAGCACCCGAGATGTGTTTCCGGGAGGAGGTCCTGGGAAAGTGGACCCGAGCCGAAGACATGTAGAGCGATGGACACGGTATCATCGTATCTCTCTCTTTCGCCTGAAGAATTGGGGTGATGGGGGAAATGAGATACGCGGTCTTCTCTGTCGGCACCACACACATACTACCCCAACAGGCGAACCAGCAGCAGGCGTCGCCGACGCGAGCGCGCGCATTGTTGGGGGCATGTCCTAACTGTACAGTTGAAGGGTATCATTAGCCATAGCACCGATCAAGAATGAGGAAGGGAACGTACTGGTAAAGCCGAGCCCTTAATGCGAACAAGGTATGATGTCTGCATCTCCACCCGTTCTCTGGCAGATCCAAGTCAAACAATGGTCCAATGCACCATTCACAACCTAGTGGAAATGTAGCTAGGCTCTGGTGGGCGGTGTGAGAGATCCTCGCAGTTCGTTGTTGAGAGAATGGAGGAGGAGACTCCGTGTGCTCTCTCCAAGTCGATTATATAAGTACCATGACATGCGATGATCAGCCAGCGGCGCCAGAGATGATGTAGTAACAGTAGGGTGGGAGTGAGATGAGGTCACGGCTTGAATCAACAGAGTTCAACAAATTTAGAACAACCATAGACCTCAGGTTGGTGAAGGACAATCTAGAAGGCAAGATATAAGCCACATATCGCAGTCGAGTGAGCAAAGCACGAGGTACGGTCTCAGCGAGAACAGATCGAGTCGTGAGGTTTACGATGAATAGATGAGCCGCCACATTACCGCCGCCGCCTCCGGAACTGAGCAGTGAATCCAGCGGCTGGGGGAACCAGCCAGTATTTGAAACTGTCAACTTCTGATCCAGGGATCTTGATTTCAACAAGCCTGTCTGCTCGTATCAGACTGGTTGAAGGCAAATAAAGATAGTTGGTCAGGAAAATTGACTGATCAGGTACAATACACTACGCAATCTCTACCCCATCAAATCAGCTAGAATGCAGCGCTACATGCACCAATGTGAAACTAGGTCCGACCTACTGAGGCACAAACAGGCCAGGGCCTTCCCGCTCGCTGCGTCGCGTAGCCTTAATCCTGTGCAACATCAGTTGTCATGATTATCGTTGCCGTACCCGGCAAGAGCTGAGTTAGAAGGGTACCATCGAGTAGCTGTCTCAGATCCGAGAGGCTAAAATATCAACAATGGCATATTTGGGGCAGGGTACTTAATGACCGAGGACAGCAAGATGCAACAATCCCCCACTGATTAGCTATCAAACTGCCACAGAAAATGTCTGACTCTGGACTCACAGTGGATGACTTTATCTTCGATCTCGAATTCGCACGATCCAATGGTTACCTCACCTGTAGACTTCGTCACTGTCATGGACAGGGTATGGAACGGCTAACACAATCCTCTGGCAGGTACAGCATTCACTATATTAATTTATGATTCGCTATATATGCTTCCACGAGAGGTGAGCACTGGACTATATTGCCCTTCTCAGCCACTCAGGTGACTTCAGGTTCTCCATATCCATCGGTAATCCCTTGAGGAATCTGTGAGCGATACTAAATAACCTCTTAATCTTTAAACAGCGGGCGATGGACACTGACCCGGGTTATCTACACCTTGCTTCGTACATATGTCCCCATGCTGTTGATGTAAGTATCTCACTCTTCTCTTCTTCGCCACCACAGCAGCTAACAGGAGCTAGACTTGATTTAATCTGTGGGCATTGATTCCCTTCTCAGCCAAAATATATCTGAAATGCCGCATTCTCTAGATCATCAGATGACCTACAACCCAGCCTCCGTGAGTCAATACAGCTATCAGTTTCGTTACTCCTGATAATGAAAATATCTACCAGTTGTAGGATTTCATCCAGATTGCATGCATTTTGCTCTGAGTGACCATATTTTATAATATAGCTGTATTGCCTCTCGCTGGGTTGTAGCGCCGTAAGTGCACAACATGGATCATATCCGGAGAGACCCCAAACCATGGACTAATTCCTTCCAGGCTCATCACTATTGTCTTGTCTACCGTGTTCAATTTGTTGCTGGCTTTGCGCCTGCGTGCACTGTGGGCCCGAGACCCCAAAGGTGAGCAGTCATTAAAATTAACCGAAAACCTGATTCTGACCTATGTTAGTTACATTCATTCTGCTTTTCATAACAGTTGGTGTGTTCCCCACCCGTCATTATATATAGCCTTGCATTCATGACTGATACCTGATATAGTGGAATTCCTTGTGTGTCCAGTTACCTCTTCGTGCGCCACAATATTAAACCCACGATAAATCAGGTTGGCACTGTGGAATACTTTGTGGTGAATATTGTGGGACTAAAGTACACCATTGGTGGAGTACCATTGCATGGGTGTTACCTGGTTGGCAATTATCCAACGGCACAGATGAACAACCTGACTTCCGCAGTTGTGTCAGTACCTCATATTTATTTTACCTCAAAAAAAGCAGTGATACTGATGGCAAAAAGGATCATCCGGCTTGCAAGCTCAGGTATTGGTGCTTATATCCTATATCTCATACAGCAGAACTTACCTGTTTTAGTGGCCTCGGTTTCGTTAACCATCATCAAACTCTGTCGGGCCCTCAGGGAAGCCAGGCTCTTGAGGATGTCATTGCATGAACGAGTCACCAACATGAAAGCATATGCACCAATCATCTATTCATTCTATCGTGATGGAACACTGTTTATCATTCCGTGAGTCCTCCTTGCCGTGATTTTATATATCAGAAAGGCTTACAGGCAAGAATGTAGAATCTTTGGTAAGGCAGCTGGATTTCTCCTATTCGTCGGGGCGATCTCATTCAATATCGTTATACAGTCATAACCTTGCTTACTTTCCTGCAGGCTTCAGTGTCACCTCTCACTTTCAGTTTTGTTACATTGGATTGGACGCCGTGGGTCAAATGTCTCCACAATCCGAAAGGACCTACCTAATCTCCTGCTAGGTGGTTTGTGGTTGTGTACTGTTTCTGCGTAGGCTCTCTTCTCCAACCGAATACTCACACTGGTTAACACACCTGGTCAGGGGACACGGCTGATCATCAATATCCGTGAGGCGAACTGCAAGATAACAGAGTCACTCATTTCGGGCCGGCAGGTTTCGACATTGCTATTTGGCCATCCGGGTAGTACCCAAACGGACGGTGTTGACAATGTAGGCATTGCCCCCGAGAGGAGCTTGTAAACTCTACCTCTTTCGGACGTAGACCCCAGTTTGGTGGTGTGATATGTATAGTTTTACCAATCAGTGATTCTCATATATTGATATAGAGAGCCATAGGGCGGCTATAATATATCGATGAAGATGCCTGTAGCAATCACTATACAATCTAAGCACGAGAGGTCTCTCGAACCATTGAATCTATACCGATTGTACAACCATCTCAAAATCAGGTTTCAACCTGCATACTCACACCGTTTGCTATTCCTCCACCCTTCTCCGTGCCCTCCACTACTCCTTCCCCTCCTCCAGCACGCGTAATTCCCTCCTTACTTCCTTTTCCCTCTTATGCCCCAGTACACCCACACCTCGGAAAAATATGACTGAAAGCAACCCACCGGTAAGCCCAAACGCACACGCCGCCCACTGCGCCGCTCTATATCTCTGGATCACATCTCTACATTCCCCGTGGCTTTTCCGGCACCATATTGACTCCAAGATTTCCGGAGTCCTAGAAGTATTACTTCGCGATCGTCTGTGCGATGATTGGGTGCATGTTTTGTTAGGAATAAACGGAGGGCGGTATCGTTATGATCCACAACGGAATTGTTGTCAAAGTTCTGGTACGAGTGGATGAGGAGTAGGATCATTCCCCAGGAGGGTATCACATGGACTTCCTTTCAGTGGTTCTAAATTGGGTTCGACCGCGGCCATCCCATACTCTAAGGCGATCGGAAGAACATCCAGGGGGATTGAGCGCGATGGGCCGCGAGCGACTCTGCCACGTCAAAATGAGGGCCTTTTGCTTAAACGCCGATCGCTCAATTAATGATGAACTCACGAGACATGGCTCCCCAGTCATTGGCCTGTTAAAGAGTTACCCTAAACGGGATTAACGGATGAGATAACTCGTACCCTCAGCTTTCCCATCAACGTTTTCAAGGTATGTAAGAACTCTCCAGCTGATGAGTGACTTATTTCCTGGGACATGAGAGTCGTGCCAAGAGCGGTGAATAACGAGTAGAATTGGTTGGATTCAATGATAGGCCGTGGAATGATGTTCAATTTTCCAGCGTGTAGTCTCGAAATAAAGTTGGTTTCTTGTTCAGTTTGGACCATTTGCTGAAATGAAAGGTTATGTAAAATGTTCTTCCCAAGGCGCCGGGCATTGACTATACCTGGAATTTCGAAGAAAACCTGCGACAAAATCGATCGGGAAAAACAACCATCAGTCTCAAGGTGCGCAACATACTCTCGAACAATTTCTCTGTGGTCAGATTCGATAACATCCTAGAGAAAAGCGTAAGAAAAGGAGTGTATGTTTGCCGTTTAGTTACCATACCTTGATGATGACGACGAGGGTTGATCGGAAAAGGGAGGGGTTTGGTGCTGGATCCAGGATAGTGGAGGACGCTTGAAATGATTGGAACAAATTGGTGATGTCCCGAGACAAGGCAAAATTGTTCCGAAAGAGCACCTGAAGACGGTCTGAAGGCCTAGCTATTGAGGTGACAAGAAACTGGTTTACAAGATTGGATATCGCGGTGTTGAAGAGAACGAGGAGAGCATCTTCCTGAGGCGAGCGTTCGATACTGTGGACGCCTGAATGACATAAAAAAACGTAAGATACATACATAACTGTGAAGTGCAGAACATACCCTCGAAATCAAGAGCCACAAGAAGAGCTTCATCAGTTGGTGTGATCGACATCCACACGCCCTCTGGTTCCGATATCAGTCCCTGACAACAACCCCAAAAGCAGCGTACTCATCAGTTGTTCGCATCGCACTATCAGCAAATGAGGTGTCCATCAGGTGGTTGAGCGAATAACTCTTTCCAACAGATTGTTCTCCTGGGAACAATATAAATTGGGCTACAAGTAATGAGTGTAACGAAGGACATACCCATTGACGAAACCACTCTGACCGGCTTCGTCGCGTCGTCGCGTCAGTGCAGTGAAACTGCTCCACTAATGATCACTCACCTTGTCCACCATGTAGGATTGCAGAAGTGATTCATACCATCCGAAAGAGAGGGTATCAACAATCTGCCGAAGTTCAGCCTCAAGGAGTGATCTCTCGTATTTGACCGATGTGACACCATCCTTTAACGGTATGGAGCGATTATCTCGAGCAACAGCGATATGTATGGGCAACAGATATAAAAGATCCACAAGCCACTACCCAACGGGAAATTGCGAGACAAAATCATTCAAGTCACCTTTGAACGCCTGTGAAGCTTCAGCTGAGGTCTTCGAGTGGACCATTGTGGCTGCCAGCTGGCCCCCCGTCGGCTATTTCGTCTCCTCTTCAAAGGTCCTTACCAAGTCCGCAAAATACGACGCGTATTTGTCATGTCTTTGATCTGAAACAAAGGTGATCCTTTTCGGTTCTCGATGAGTGGACGGCCCGAACGTTTGTCGAGAGATGGCAGCAACGACTGGGAAGGGAGTCCAAACGTCTTTGAAGCAGTCGATCATGCAATTGTTCACGCAATTCCGATCTCGAATCATGTCGGCATCAACTCTTTTTCCTTTCTCCCTGAACATATACTCCGACGATTTCTTTGCGATGTCTAGGGCCAGGGACCTGCAGTATCCGACTCTTTCGTTCATCACCATCAAATGAACGCTCTGACGATGGACAAATGAGGTAATAGCAACACTACCATGATCCTCCGGTAATAGGACGGTGATCCCTTGTGTGGCACCGAATGTAGCCCAATGATAGGCAACGAGGTATCTTGCCTTGTTCTCTGTCCTATCCTCTTGGAAAATGAACAATGCACAAGCGCCATCTGGAGAGGACATCACAGCGACCGGCATTCGTGGAAGGGATATGGATGCCGGGCTATGTCATGATGTATATATTGGTGTCCAGTCCGCACCATCAGTAACGAGAAGGAAAAACACACCGAAAACGCCGGCTGACAAGGGAATATACTCGCCCTTGCAACGTCGAATCGACTAAGAAAACCTCTTCCGCACCCGCCACGCAGCACATGTGCACAATCTTGACTGGCCCATCGTACCAGGACGATAGATCAAATGGATTCGCTAAGTTCTGGAGTGAGGTGAACTGTTCGTCGATCGTGAATACATGAAGGACAAGCTGTTAGGATTGCGGTTAGCTAGCGTGAAAGGGGAGAGCGGGACGTAGCACCACCTTCTGGGGTGCGCATAGTACGAGCATTCTTTGAGTTTCATCGACCGCTACTAACATACTCTCTCCAATTTTTCCCTTTTGTATTTTACGTTTGTCGCGACGATAGGCGATCGCTAGGGAAATCTGAAAAGCATCTTCAAGATAGCGTCGGAAGCACTGGTCGCGTTTACTGTCAATGATAATCAAAATCTTGTCTCTCGGAAGGACTTGGGCATGCCTGTTATGCCTGTTCTTAGCGGATGTTCCCTGTTAGGGGAGGTAACTTACAATACGCGGTCTCGAGGTGAGATTATGAATGACGTGGAACGGTTCTGATTGATTAGCGGAGTAGGGACGAAGGAAGGATCGAGCTGAAGCTGATGATGATGATCGTCCAGAATCTCCAACAGGTTGATCCGGTGCTCCACACCTGGCGGGATGCGAATCTCTTGCTCAATTGTTAGGTTGAAAGTATCTATGATAAGTAGTAAAGCGATGAGTGTAAGACAAGGCCACCGAAGCCACACACACTTACATCCTCCTCGAACTGGGCAGTCAAATTCGGCCAGAGTAAAGATAGGAAGGCTGATGAGGAACCACATCAGCAAGGAGCATCAAGCGAGGAGACAGGAAAATGCCTACTTTTCTCCAACAAATGAAGTAGTGTTGATTTTTTCGGCGAAAAGGCATGCGGAAACTGTTTGGTGGTTGTGTCGGACAGCATTGAGCCGTTTGTCCAACTCCTCAAAGGCAGCATCTTGTTTTCTGCGAGAGGCAATTGGCATCAAGGCATTAAATGCCTTGACGAGCGCAGTTGAGAGATCCTTACAAGCAATACTCATCACTTCACCGACGGGAAGCTCCAAAAGTGGATTCAAGCTAGTATATTGATCAGCGCAAGCCGGAAAGTCCCCTGCCGTGGACATTTCTAATCGCCGATCCATTACTACCTTCAGATTAACCTCGCTGTCGTTGCTTTCGTAAATCGGGAATGCCGAAAAGATGGAAGACATCGTGTTTTTGTTGCCGCCGAGCCTGTTGGGAACCCCTTTCTGGATGACGAATCTCACGAAATCATCATTGTAATAGTCTGGAAAGTTCCTGTTTACGACTCTAACGCAAATGATGCGTCGCATCTGTTCGCGAAATTCGGCAGGAAGTTTCGAGATTCTAGACTTGAAGTCCGACGTCACTTGGGGGTGAAGTTTCTCAACTTGAGCATTCCTCAGCGGGCCTTTCCACTCCTCTTTTGCATAAGTGTGAATATACACCCACCGTAACGCACATTGAACTACATACCATTGAGTTGGTGGAACTCTTCGCGACTGATGGTAAGTGGACCGGCGAAAGATGCTGGATCAAGAGTACTGAGATTCGCACGTTAACGGATAACATGATCAGGGGTAACGAACGAATAGAACCTTACGAATATTGCTCGAGGATTTGGCTGATGAAAAACCAGAACAGTTGTTTTTCAATCACCTTTACGTCCCCTTGAGATTCCTCACGCCATTGAGCTCTCGCGTCCAATTTCTGTCTCTCGGACTCCTTGGATATCTCTTTTTGGCGGTTCACCCAACCACGACAAACCTCCGGATAGCGACGATCCAGCCCATGCGCAATGAGAGTTTCGATGGCTTTGGGTGGTAAGAAGGTAGTTGATTTTGACAACCGAGGATGTCCTTATTATAATGATGGTCACTTTAAAGCACGCTTGTGGAAATCTCGTACTCACAGCACCTGTCTGAGCCTTACAGATGCGAAAATTCCACGGACCAATCTTTTGTCAGTTCTTGGAGGTACGAATCGCGCCGAGAGAAACGCCTGGCCGGTCTGGCCGGCCATTAAGCACGGGGAGAGTGGTATGCCGTCGGGAGAAAAGTCGGGAGTGACCATGAGTTTCGAGGGGACCTTTTACATAAAGTCAATTAGAGGACACGAGGGGGCGGCCAAGAAGCATAAGTAACGTACTGAGAAACCCCGGCGAGGAACCACATTTTCCTCCTGTTCATTCGTGGTTGTGATTTCGAGGGTGTAGAGTCTTTCTTGACCCGCACCAGCAAAATCCAAGGTGGAGCCTGGGCTTGATTCCGGCTCCCGATTATCCCAGACAAATGCTTCACTCTGAGCAGGGGACATCAAGCACCAGAATTGGTCGCATATTTTCGTGAGGTAACTGATAGGATCCTCAGCAAATGGCCTCCCCATTAGAAGACTTATACGTACCGCATAAAGGTTATACGATTTCGTCGAGGCCCCGACGGAGCATCATCCATCCACGTGGTGTCTTGTGGCAAATACACGACATATAAGATGTCTAATGCTTTAGGGTCTCTGAAAGCGTATATCCCTGATCGAAGTACCGGCCCCGTGGAATCATCCTCAGACTTTGTAAGCAGCAATTCGCTATTCTGAAGTGTTAACGCAAAGGTCCTGTCAAGGTGGCAGATACTCTTGCACTCGGGCATCGATGATGTTCAGGGAGCGAAAAAAACGAATGATTTCGCTTTTGTCACCGTAAACACCAATCGGACGTACAGAAATTGTGTCAAGCGCATTAAAGTCGACTTTGGTAAGAGCGGTATAAGCCCCGGGATATAAGCTGTCGATGAGGCTCCTGAGACCCTCTTGGGGAATCAGGACCTTGTCGACTTGAAGGATGGGAATAATGGATGAGGGAGAAGAAGAAAAAGGTGATCCCTCAGATTGACGAACCTAATCCCCCACTTCCTCTCTCAGTTATCAGGTCAAGAACACGAAAGAAACCAGGAATCTCATTCATAAGATCTAATTCATCGTTGTTCACATCTTGTGTTTCGGATGGCAAGAGGACCTCCGAAAAGTCAGGTTCCGACATTTCCTCATCGTCATCGTCATCGGGCTGGGTAATTCCTTCGCGAGGAAGGGAATCTCGCAAGGGTTTAGTCTGGTCATGCAGAGTTAAATGCAAGCGACCCCGAGGAGAAGGGTTCACGTACCGCTCCAATGTCATCTCCCTGATCACGGTTTCTAGCATTTATGACAGAATGGCGGGCTGCGCACACGCTGGTTCTTGCTGATGATCATGGGAGAAGGGGAGAGGAGACACGCACCCGAGGTGGATGGGTCAAGCCCCACCATAACGAAGTTGTCCTTAGATGCAGTACTTGACCGCCGTTGAGCGTCTTGTTCGCTTTGTGACTTGTCCGCAGACATTCTAGAGAAAGGAAGCTTGCGAAGGAGACTGCCAACACCGCTAAAGGGAGCCTTCTTGACTTTACCTCCAGGGCTCCGAAATGCCCCGGTTCCTGGGCTTTGCCCCCCGCGGGGATCATTGCTCCAAGTAGAAGTTGGATTGGCTTCTTCCACTGTTTGAAGCGGGGCACGTGAACAATAAGTGGTCTGATCGCCACTGGTGCTGAGAGTCTGAGTAGGGCTTTCTGGGGACATTTCACTTGAAGAGGAAAGGGTTGATGCGGAGGCTTTATAGATGTGCGTGGGGGGAATTGACATGTATTTGTGCTTCTAATACGTATCTTGAACAGCACTTGAAGCGCTCGTGAGCATTTAATCACTGGGCAAGTATACAGCGTCCCTGAAGCCGGGCTTGCATGTCAGCCAGAGTGTTCGCTGACGCCATATATATATCGAAAACCAGGTGCTATACCAACCAGAAGGATTCGCAAGCAGGGCCTCTGGCTCACAGAGACAGGGAACTTTTTTTGAGCCATTCGTGATGGCATCCTTTAAGCTGCTGTCATCTCTAAGCTAATACTCCGCATTGAGCCGTCAGCCCGACTGTTTCAACTTTGGGTCTAGAAGTGTTTCGAGCGTGATGGTAGCTGCTGGTTGTGAAGAGGGAGATGACACTATTCGGAGGTCAACACAGAGAGTACGGCGATAAAACTTGAGGCGGTTGATGCACAGAATCGTCCGATGTCGGGTCAGGACCGAACGGGAAGTGTTCGAGTAGCGGAAATGTCATCACGTGAGTACACCACACTATTAGAAACCTCCACATTTTTTTCAGACCTTTACCCATATAGATATTCCACCTCTCGAGGGGGTCCATCTGTTAATACAGTGGGCCCACCGCGTCTTAGCACTAGTCTGCTTGTTGCGGTATATAAATGCAGAGTACAAAAAAAAAAAAAAGTCATCACGTGCCTGGCCGTCGACCGCCACCAGCGGTGCCCTTTTCCTCGTCTCTGGCACCATCCATAGCGCAGGAGAATATATGATGCTGAACGAATTCAGTCTTGACTCCCTGTTATTCTTCGCGCTCCAACCCCTCGCTATCATTTTCGAAAGACATGTCCTTTTCCAGATTTTCAGCAATCCCAAACACCTGAACTGCGTAGAGAAGTTCCTTGGATTTGTATACGTGTTGGGGTGGTTCACATGGATTGGACCGTTGTTCGTGGATCCCATGATCAAAGGAGGGATGTTTAAAGAGGAACAAGGAAACCGCGAATATATTGTCATGCACTCTGTATTACCGAAGCTAGGACTCTGGCATGGGGCCGGCCAGTGATACTCGCTGTAGGCCCGGGTGGTGGTTATCAAGCAGGGAACATAGATTACTGACAACTCGGCATTCACACTGCCAAAAAACCTGGGATTTGCAAATAGAGTACTCCCATTTGGTGTGGAGTGAATTAGGTCCGTGACCTAATTCACAGTTGTGATTCACAGCAAATTTGCAGTGAAACAGAGCCTTTGAAATGCATTCTGACTTGACAACATACACAACTACATGATGTCTAAGTCCTCTTCCATCAACAAGAACTCCCCAGCATTGGCATTAGCTGGGATGAGCTCAACCAGTAATACATCAAAATTTGAATATACCCAAAAAATTGAATTTACTCGATCTATACCCTTGGAATTGAGGTATGACCTCTTGATAACCCTTAGCTATGGTGAATCTGAGGGCCAGGACAAGTCTCGAGTCGCTGGCCAGGCAAGGAGCACTGTTAGGAACCTCGCATCCGTGAAGCGAGGTGACCTACCCTCTTCCCTCCCAATGCTTGAGCCTTTATGCTCTCACATTCACAGTATTGCCGGGTCCTTCGAAGCTTCTTTTGGCCCTCCTCTACATCTTTTCAAGGAACTTCTGTCGATACCGTAATGCGGCCACAAGTTCCAAAGGCCAACAGTTCAATGATGTTTGTATTACCCCTGGGCACTCAAAGGAACGGAAAATAACGAGCATATACATCCAGTCACCCACCCACCCGATGCAATCGCTCTGCCAAAACCAAGCCTGTAACAGCCAACATCGCACCTAGCCGGTCCACGTCTCCATGGTTTTCTGGGTGCGGAATATCATTTTCTATGTGTAAGGGACTGTGGATGAAACAAGCATGCTGATAATGGTGAACAGGTAAAATGGTGAGCACGACATTATTCTATTTTTTCTTCGTTATGACCTGGATTTGGGGGATGGGGGAAAGGATATACATGGTCCTTTCCTTCGATATCCAAACCAGCCAAAAGCAGATCCGACAAGCGTATTAGTAATAAATGAGCGTGGATGCTCTCGGCGGTGAGAATGCATGTGCGCGACCCCGAACCTTCCAAAAAGAACTAGCTCCAGCATCGCTCGACAATGATGAGAGGGGCATGGATGTACCGATGTGGGCAAGGCCTATATTTTGTGCTCGAGTAGGCAAGATATTACTAATAAAGTTCAGGTAGGGAGTGGATAGTATTCGAGTGGGGAACTCAGCACCGAGGCGGGCAGATAGGCATGAGGCACGTCCAGCGTTCCGGGAGTGAATCTGAAGTGAGAATGTGATCTAGTTTCCAGGAATTGTGTTGGTTCGCACTCAATTACACCTATACCAAGTCTGATAGAGGGGCAGAAGTGGGCCCGTTCTGGTCTGAATCACTGAGGAAGCTTGCTATTCCGAACCCGGAAACTAAACCCTATGGGCCTTTCTCAATGGGGTGGCGATGGCGAGTTGCGCCGGAGTTGATGGAGTGGCAATAAGGTGGTGGGGAGGTGAGATGGACAACGAGCATGGAGTTCAATGATGTGAGGGGTAGTTATAGACTTAGGTTAACAAAGAAGAAAGAACAAGTCTAAATATAAAATAATTCACATGCCACACAGTGAGAAAAGCATGAGGTACGGTCCAGTGTCAACAGATCGAGTCCTGATAGAGGGGTGGTGGATAAAAAGTAATGAATGATGCGCTAAGTATTCTCAGAGCTAATTGCTTGTTGAGGTGTTGTCGTGAGAGAAGTAGAGGGAGGCTTACGTATTCAATATGATGACAATAAGTGAACGATGGTTCGGAGGGGAGCGGCACCTGTGCAGCTTTAGAATACGGCCACAAACTCATTTGCTTTCAGTTTCTGGCAAGGAGAAGCACAAGAGAATATGGAAGACAAACATGGGACCTGCACCAAAACCTCCAAGTAGTGAATCCAAGCCAGAAGCGTTGTAGCCTTGCTGCGACCAACCTTACGATTGTGCGAACCCACAGAGAGACCTTCATATAGCCGACAGCGGCAGACCCTCTTCAAATTTCTCGAGTCTTACATGTGACTGCCGCCCTTGGTTCCTCTCCCCGTCCTTGACTCTTCACGCTTTCCTGCCCGCGGTGTTGTTTAAGCCTCTGAAGCGCTCCCCGTGGTTCGCTCCGCATCTCCTCAAGGAATCATTGCCAGTACACGAACGCGACCACGACCGAAATGCCAAAGACCAGCAGTATAATGAGATCTACAACTTCCCTTGACTACTCAAACAAGTGGAAAATGGAGAAAGGTACATGTAGTTGCCCGCCCGTTCCGAACAAGTGAAACAATGAACACCATGTTGTTTTTCCTCGTAAGGATTTGAGCGATAAGGGGAAAGGCTGTGTGGGGCCTTCCTCATCAACACCCCAGTCCATGCTAAAGCCAACGGCAACCGACAGGTGCACCAACAGCAAGTGTGGCAGATGCAAGCGCGCGCACTCTTGACAGCAGAACACATCCCCCAGCTATACACAAAGAAGGACATAAGTAGCAGCACCGAGTAGGAACAGAGAGGCCAGGGACGTACTGAGGTAGGTCAGGCCCTGTAATCACCCCAACAAAATGATCAAAGTATGATACCTGCACTGCAATGAGACCTAGCTGGCTGGACTAGCTTGGCCTTTGATCATAGTTGCAACCCTGGCCACTGGATCCATCAAAGGGACTCACGACTATATCTATTACAATGACCGCCCCAGTTCCATATAGGTAGCTACTGAAACCCGTAGCCACATTTAGAAGCGCTTCTAAGAGATCGGTCCAAAAAAAGTTCTTACAATCACCCTAGATCAAGCGTTACTAACCCTCACGCAGATGGCATTCCTTTGACCCTCACCCTTCCTTTCATTCTCCCCAATCAACATCCACAATATACTACCAAGCGAGCGTAGATCCTGTCCTGTCGGAGGTAACATCATCTGATACACGAGCGCAACGCCACGCTCGTGGGTTGGGATTCGTGATCTGTTATGATACAGATGTAGTACCCGAGTCGTATTTTATCAGGAGGCCAGAAGAGCTTATGGTAATCATGAAGTATCAATTGAGGGAAGGTTTCTTCATTGAGATTCGCGGCTCTGTCCAATGAGAATACGCCATGCCAACTAAGTTCATAAATTCGCAAGGATCAAACATTTGGCTGCCAGCGGCTACAGGGGCCTTTTTACGGTCAAATGTGGCTCATGAGGTGGAAGCGTGGAGGAGTTTACAGGACATCTGGCCGTATATTCTAGACCGTATGTCTTGGGTCCTGAGGGAGCAGAATGACACTAGTATATTCCAGACAACGAATTGATAGCAGCTTGACGAAAGTCCAAGATCCCGATGGTGATGCCGAAGTGGGAGCATGGTCGAATCGCCAGGAGCGTGTTGGTTCCTACTCGATTGCACCTACCTTGAGTCCGAGTCCGATAGAAGTCTGAAAGCAACTTGATCCTCGTGCCTCAGATTCGGTCTGAATCTATGAGAAAGCGGAGGTCAAACCCTACCGGACATGCTTGCTAATTGCTAATGGGGTAGCACCAGCAAGCTGTGCCGGAGACGATATACATAGTAATAGTGATGTGGAAGGGAGCCGAGGTCACAACTTGAATCAAAACAGAGCTCGAAAAAATTAGAACGATCATAGACTTACTTGGCTTAATGAAGAACAAGCCGGAGGATAAAATATGAATAGCGTGTTGCTGCCGGGTGAGCGAAGCATGAGATATGATCCCAGCATGAATGGATTGAGTCTAAAGTCTGTTTACGATAGATGGATGGGCCGATAGAGAGGGAGAGAAGAGGAGCTGCCATAACCATTTTCAGCAATGAGTGGTGGAATTCAAAGTCTAAGGCAATCAGCCATCGTCTGAAACATCCAATCCGTGGACCTTGATTTCAAAAAGCCTGCCCATTCATATTAGGCTAGTCATTTGGAGCCGGAGATAAATAATACAAAGTTGCCAAGTGAGTTGACTCACCAAGCGTGGTATACCATCAATACTCTGCCTCATCAAATCCGCTAGAATGCAGTGCTCATACGCACCGGTAAGCTCCAAACCTGGGACACCAGCAGGCCAGAGCCGAAGGGAGCCGAAGAGAGAGAGTTAAGCTTTCCCACTCGCTGTGTTACATAACCGTAATGCTGTAGCACCATCACTCGTTGCCCTGGCAAAAGCTGATTTAGGAATACAGTACAGCATCAAGTATCTATCTCAGGTCCGAGAGGCTAGAATATCTGCAACGGTGTATTTGAAGTCGAGTGTTTAGTAACCGAGGGTAACAAGATCCAACAAATCCCCTACATTATTAACCACCAAGCTGCCACAGAAAATGTCCGACTTTGGACTCACAGTGGACGGCTTCATCGCCGACCTCAAAATCACGCGAGCCGATGGTTACCTTTCCTGTACATTTTTGCTGCTGCTATGTACACGGTACGGACAGCTAACACAATCCTCTGTCAGGTACAGCAATTACTATATTAATTTATGATTCACTGTACATGCTACCACGGGAGGTGAGCATTGAACTACATCACCCATCTCAGCCACTCAGGTGGCTTCAGGTTCTCCATATCCATCGGTAATCGCTCGAGAAATCCACAAGTAATACTAACTAACCTCTCCATCTTTGAACAGTGGGCCATGGACCCTGACCCGGGTTATCTACACCTTGCTTCGTACATATGTCCCTCTGCTCTTGATGTAAGTATCTCGCTCTTCGCTTCTTCACCATCAAAGCAACTGACAGGAATTAGACTTGGTATTTCCAGTGGGCATTAATTCCCTTCTCTGCCAGAATATATCTGAAATACTATATACTCCAGCCAATCAAAGACCATACATCTCGGCCTCTGTGAGTCAAATATGGCAATCACCTTTGTTGCTCCTGATGATGATGATGACCCACTAGTTGTAAGATATTGCTCAGATCGCATTCCTTTGCTCTGAGTGCAATTATTTCATATAATAGCTGTATTGGTTACGAGTGGGTTATGGGGTTGTAAGTATGCAGCATAGAACATGTGCAGAGCGGCCCGAGAAAACGGACTGAATTCCTCCTAGGCTCATCCCTGTAGTCTTATCTACTATGTTTAACATGTTGCTGGCTCTGCGCTTGCGTGCATTGTGGGCTCGAGATCTCAAAGGTGAGCAGTCATAAAATCTAACTAGAAATCCGATTCTGAGCCGTGCTAGTTACATTCATTCTAGGTTTCATAACAGTTGGTGTGTTTTTCATCCATAGTTGTATCTTGACTTACATTCATGGCTGACACTTGATATAGTGGAATTGCTTGTGTGTCCAGTTACCTCTTCAGGCATCACACTCTTAAACATATGATAAATCAGGTTGGCATCGTGGAATACTTTTTGTTCAATATTATTGCACAAAGGCACGTTACAGACAGGGTACCATTACATGGGTGTTTCGTGGACAGCGGTTACCCAATCTCATCGGTAAACAAACTGACATCTGGAATTGTGTCAGTACCCCACGTTTGTTTTATCACGAATAAGAACAGCGATGCTGACGACAAAAAGGATTTTCCGGCTTGCAAGCTCAGGTATTTATGTTTATACCCTACATCTCATACAGCAGACCTCACCTGTTTAGTGATTTCGGTTTTGCTGACTGTCATCAAACTCTATCAAGCCCTTAGAGAAGCCAATGCTCTCAGGATGTCAATGCATGAAAGAATCACCAATTCACCGATCATCTATTCATTCTATCGTGATGGAACACTGTTTATCATTCCGTGAGTCTACCTCCTTGCCGTGATGTTGCAGATCGGACAGCTTACAGAAAGGGATCTAGAATCTTTGGTAAGAGAAACTGGATCTCTCCCGTTTGTCAGGGGGGTCTCATTCAACATCATTATACAGTTATCTCCTTCCTTGCTTTCCTGGAGAGTTCAGCATTCTCTCTCGCTTTCAGTTTTGCTGCAACGGATTGGTCGCCGTGGGTCACTTATCTCCACAATCTGGAAATACCTAATCTTTTGTTAGGTGGTTTGCGGTCGTGTACTGTTTCTGTGTACGCTCTCTTCTATAACCGAATATTCACACTAATGAACACGTCTGGTCAGGGGACGCGGTTGATTATCAATGTCCGCGAGGCGAATTGCAAGATAACAGAGTCACTCATGTCGGGCCGACAGCTTTCGACATTGCGATTCGACCATCCGGCTAGTAACCAAACCGGCGATGTTGACGATACCAGCACTACCCCAGCAAGGAACTCGTATACCCTACCTCTTTCAGACACGGACCCCAGTTTGATGTGATATATATGATATGGGGACAAAATGTACCGATCCCCCCAGACTGCAATCCCCATAAATGTTGGATCCAATTGATGCAGAGAGCCATATGATGGTTATGGTAAATCGATGAGAATATTTATTACCCATAACTATCACTACACAATCTAAACACGAGGGGTCTCTCGAACGATTAGATCTATAATGATCGTACAACCACCAAGTGTCAACCTGTATACTCTCACCCTGTGCTTTTCTTCCACCCTTCCTCGAGCCCTCCACTACTCCTTCCCTCCCTCCAGCACGCGTAACACACCAGCACCCTCCCTCCTCGCTTCTTCTGTTCCCTTATGCCCCGGCACACCCACACCTCGGAAGAATATGATCGAAAGCAATGCGCCAACAAGCCCAAATGCACATCCCGTCCACTGCGCCGCTCTATAACTCTGGATCACCTCGCCACCCTCCCCCCCTTCCACAGCCGGATTCGAGGAATGCAAATCCAAGCCCGCAGTGACACGGTTGAACACGGCTGTCGTTATCGTCACCTCCGCTGAGGTACCCAGCTACAGGGAGAAGGAAGGGTATCTGTTAGCTTGGGGAGTTTAATGCGCTCAATTGTAGTGCGGGGTACCTCACCTGAACCATAGTTGAGAACGATGCCCCCGCTAAACTCTGCCCATGCGGTAGTGGGATCTTGGCAATATACAGCATCCCGGCAGAATAGACGAAATCCACGCCCAGGACTGAAGTGATTGTTGCGGGGAAGGTGTACGCCCAGTAAATCGCTTTCGTGTTGATGATTGCAAAGAGGACGTATGCAAGTGAGGTGCCAAGGGTTCCCAAGGCTAGCGAATTAATTGAGACGTTGTGAGGGATTGAGGTTAGAGGGGGGGAGAGCGTACATACTCAGAATGATGAGCATGGGCATATGGCTCGCCATGACGCCTACAACAGCGTTGCACAGCATCCCAGTGATGAACATAGGGAGTAGGCGGACGACAGTTTGAAGTGGGGTGATGCCAACGTAGTTTTGAAAATAAAGCTACAAACCCACTCACTATTAGTTTCTGGCGCAAGGAAGGAAGAGGTGAATATAGGAGACAAACCTAGACCCAAAACGCCCAAGCGGTGAACGAACTCCAAGTCAGAAACGCTATGGCCATCACCGCTACGAGTCTCGCGTTCGCGCGGCCCCACAAGGAGAGCTTCATAACTGGTGGTGGTAGACTCCCCTTGAACCTCTCGAATCTTTCGTGTGGCTGACCTCCTGCGCTTCTACCTCCTCTTCTTCCAATCCCTTACTCTTCAAAATGTCGTGTTCGTCCTGGCGGGCCTGGAGCCTCTGAAATCCCTCTTGTCGATCATTCTGCGTCTTTTCGAGGATCCATTGCCAATACACGAACGCGACCACGAGCAAAACGCCGACGACCAACAACGCAATAATGTCTACATCTTTCTTGAGTATCGAGATGAGCTGACAATGAAAAAAGACGTACATCCGGTGGCCCATCCATTTGGCGCAACCTCTCCCTCCCCAAGCACAAACATAATCAACACTAAGCCTGCAGTGACCAACAACGCGCCTAACCAATCCACCTTTCGATCATCATTAGGATGTGGAGTACCGTTGTTGACGCATGACAGGCCGCCAATAATGCAGGGGACGTTGACAGCCATGAACAGGTAAAACGACGAGCGCCATGTTTTCCTGTTTGTTTATCATATGATTTGGTAAGTTGAGGTACGTGAAGTGAGGAAAGAACATACGAGGTCTTCTCCGTCAATACACCACCCACCGCTGAGCCAAAAGCAGCTTCGCCAGGCGCACCAGCAGTAAAAGTAGCGAATGCGAATCCTTGTGCTCTTGACGGTGGAAACTCATGTACGGGGATCCCCAACTGATCCGGTTAGCTTCGGGGGTAGGGAGGTAGAAAAGGGTATACCGGTGCAGGGTAGGGTAGCAGCCGCTCCAATCCCTTGAACACCTCACAGCGCAATTAGAGTAATGATATCTGTAATTCCATTTGTTCATCAACACATCGCGATCGAACAATGCTCCAACGTACCATTTACGAAAAAAACTACACCCGAGCGTAAAGGCGGCTAGCATAATTTATGAATGTACCGGTCAGATATGCCTTGGGGAGGGGGTCAAGACAGGCTGTGTCTGGCCACAGGTTGAGCCACTTTTCAAAAGCAGGCACAGGCGAGAGGCGAACGCGGGCCAGTATTTTGGTCCTATTTTGTCCAATGTTTCGCGAACATAAGAACATGAGTTTGGTGTCCGGTGTCAGAAGGACAGGAACAGCCCCCCTCGTGCGGGTATGATTGGACAGCCACTCTGGGGTCCTTCGAGTCCTCGTGGTGCTATGGGTGATAGCCACCCCCTTGGATTGAGATCAACACCTTGGGCCTCCAGGGTTTTCCGCAGCGCCAAGCACACGGCCTGGAGGAGGCCTTTCTCCCATAGGCCCCCCAGGTAGCAACGTCAACGCAGGCAATGCGATCCATCCGATAGGCCACCCATCCCATAGTGGGCCTCCCAGTGTTCCCAGTTCACACCATCCTTCATCCCCATCCCCATCCCCTCCCCCCTCTCCCCCTAGCCCGCCGGGTTCTGTAGCGTCGCTGTGGGGCAATACGGCCCTGGTGCAGCGCCCAACTGGCACCCTACGAACATCAACCATACATTCTTCGGAGGTACATTTGCGAGTCATAACACCCCTGGATCGCCTTTGTCACGTTCTGGTAATTGAATGGAGGGATGGAGAGGAATAGTGAAGGGGGAGAGAATAATCGCAAGACGGGAAGAATATTCCAGGCCCAGGAAAGGAATAGAATGTGATGTTATTCTGGTAGGATTGTGCGTGGGGGAGGAGGATTCACATATGTTGTTATTCCTTCAAATGATGATAGATGTCACTTTGATTCTGATTCTAGTCAAAGGATGGCTTTTTCTTTCGTTTTCCTTCTCTCCTCCTTCGTTCTCTCATATACCGTTCTTTCATAGTTCGTAATTGATTCCCCTCGGCTCTGCTTCTGATTTCTTGAGTCTTTTCTTGCCTCCTTCCGCATAGGTTTACCCATTGCAATGCAAGCAATTCCTTTATTACTAGTTCCTGTTCTACCCCTTTTCTGACATAGTCAGTCTCTATTCAATTAACGCGTCATTGATAACAAATTCTCCAATCAGTCTTTCCTTCTTCCTTTGATTCTCCAGTGCTGATTCGATGCGCATGCGTCTCCCCTTCCGATTCCAATATCCTTATGCACAACAGCTAACTGATTCTCAACTGTACAACTAACTAATGGTCAGTTGAATAAATCGTGAATTCTGCCATGAGACCGGAAATATATTGTCTGGCAACATACATGTAACAACAGTAGAAGGAAGTGTTGAACTTCGGGATAGGAGTGATGGTTATACACAGACAGAAAAGACACGTTGAAAGGTGACAGAATTGTGAGGGTGGTGGGATTATTACAGCTGTCCAGCAGAACATTTCGCATCGAGACTCGAGATGAGCCTCAAGATGACGTTGATCTGGGCGACGACGGTATTCATGTCAAGCTTACTCCATCCCCCATCGGACATGGAAGCCCACAAGTAGTCCGGTTGGGGAATGATGCTACCAAGGGAAAAGTCAGGGAAACACCACGTCCTATTATGGTTGTCAATACGCACCCAACTGTTGGCAGCTTACTTCGTCCTAGCTTACTGCTTCCTCCTGCACCGTACCTGTAGACAAGTGTCGGAACCTATGGTCTTCTCTACTCGGATTATGGGCTCACCATCTCGAACGAACGCCGCCGACTGTTTGGGGAGACAACAGGGCCATCCTTAGGTCATTCGGCGTCCCCTGAAATGCGTCTAGATAAAGTTGGTGAAGATGACTACTGGCAGAGGAACTATTGCTAAATGGGAGGATGCCGTCAGAAGTTTGCCTTCCCAAGCGTCGAAAGCTTACGCCATAGTCCACATCGGTTCGAGTCGCCCGGTAGGCTTATATACTGGTTTTCCCGAACTGAAGTCGTCCTTCCATTCGATGGCGCCGAAATGTTCGCACACTATAGCCGCTTTGGCTCTTCGCCGGATTTGTGGCTTCTCCTTCATCCAAAGAGTTTCGGCTAGGTGACCACCGGACATATGACCTGTCGTGATAACGAGGCTTTCCGAGCCGGGGTCAGCAACTTGTTTTCCAATGGCACTTCACTCACTCCAGGCTGATATTTAGTCTGTTTTTTGCAAAGTATTCTGCTATGGTCAGCAGGACGATGGGACCTCAAAGTGCCGTTTCAGTTTGACCTTTTAACGTTATTGTGATGAAGTAAAGCATACCATTCTCTTCAATGATCGTGGGTCCGTCACCTGAAAGAGAGTCAGAAACGTGTTCCATCCAACAGAAAAAGTATACGGACTGTGTGTATAGAGTAAAATGCTGTGCGTCCCCTTCGCCTTCCCTTTCAAATGTCCAAGCACGGTCTGAGTTTGTGCCAAATAGCTCGGGGCGTCGAGGACGACTGTTGCCGTATCCACTTCGTTATTGCGTACCAGGGACCTGATCACCTCGCCCGTAGAATTGCCCACGTATAACGCGGGGACCTCGTACATACTTCCGTTTCCCTTTGCTCCGCTGTTCGGCAAGAACTGAAGTGCGCCATTTTCATCGGATGTGTGCACCCAAGAAGTGATCACACCCTTGACGCCCATTTGTCTGAGCACTGTGAAGTTGAGGGTTTTCTCCGATTGCCAGTGGGGATTGGTCAAATTTCCGATCTTCGAGTGTTTGTACCAATGAGCCCAAGTGGGTGAAAATGAATCAATGGTATGCGCACCTCGGGAATCTCGGATACTGATATATTACGCGAAGTTCTATGAAAGCCACTTATTGAGCCAGTAATATTCGACCTCGAACACATACGCTCACCCCAGAAGTTGATACCCAGGCGCCAAATAACTTCGTGTTGGACTTGGGTTATCGAAGAACAGAACACTCCCCTGGGGCAAACCATGCAAATCCAGCGTACTTAC
The DNA here is from genome assembly GCA_023014365.1 of Lepiota brunneoincarnata. Taxonomy (NCBI): domain Eukaryota; kingdom Fungi; phylum Basidiomycota; class Agaricomycetes; order Agaricales; family Agaricaceae; genus Lepiota; species Lepiota brunneoincarnata. Next base: position 733,002 of record JAEBUN010000022.1, on the reverse strand, counting down.
ATCATGCGTCTGGTTAGGGTGTAGACCATATGTCCCTGCGTCGTGGACAGGACCCGTAACACCACGCAATCCACTATTGCCGCTGTAGGGCCAGTACCCGGTGGTCGGAAGGCCAAGGTCCGTTCCGTTTTTGAGGTGAAGCGTGAGCGACCACCACCGAGGGTCCCAACTGTTGTATGTGCGTGTTAACACTCGCTTCGGCCGGCGCGGGTGTGTGAGTGAAGAATATACCGATTGAGAGTATAATTTAGCACCTCGACACTTAACCCGGCAACATCCATACCCTCTGCAACCAGACCCGTTAGGACATTCTGATTGTCATTTCCCGCTGTCAAAGGGAAAGGGCAAGTCAGAACAAAGTAAGATAAAAGGTAGAGAATTGTGTGTGATCAAAAGGAGAGAAAATTCCGACGCACTCCATCTAGGTCCCCGAAGGTTCGTTTGGAACAGTCTATCGCTCAGAACCTGCTGCTGCTGCTGATTTAAAGCGGGGGTTTCTGGTACGGAAAATGGTTTGGACATGAAGAATGCCTGCGATAGGCCTACAAGGAGTGATACAGGTGAATGCATGGAGCCGGCAGAGGGATGACTGGTAGCAGAGGGAGGAAAGAAAGAGATTCCAATCCAGTCTCGGGACGGTCTCGGATTATCATGGGTCGGGTCTTATCTCGTCTTTGGCTTCAATCCCAAGTGTCATCGAAGGCTCCCGCTACCGAACAGGATGAGCGCGCGAGCGGCCAGATAACATCTCTTTTCCCACTTTTTCAAAGCGAAGCGACCGACGTCCGTCCAACTCCATAGCAATGGTTTCCACCCAACATGGAACCTTGTGATCCTCAAAATGCCTATTGTACAGCTGAGCAAAGTCAGCGTCAGATATATCCCGGTGCAAGGGGAAGTGGCCTCGTGGGTGACGAATAGCAAAGGGAGCACCACCCAAATACAATCGCACTCCAGTCCAGCTGTCAAACTTGTGGCACTCACCTAACCATAGTCCCTCAGCCGCTGATAAAGGAACCAGTTATGGCTCATAGAGCAAACTGGTACGAAGAAGAAAGGGAGAACACGGACCACCACGGCGACCTCGCGTTCGCACGACGCACAGAGAGCTTCAGGCCTTGGTAGTTACTAGTGGCAGGCCCTCCTGGACCTCTTGAGTCTTCCGTGCCATCTTTCCCGTGCCTCTACCCCCCCTTCCGGAATTAGAAGAAATGTACATGCAGTCGCCCGCCCATTCGATGCAATCTCTCCTTCCTCGGCACAAGAGAGTTGAATCCAAACCCACAGCAACCAACAATTCGCCTAATTGACCCTCCGTTCAGTCATCTTTTGGATACGGGGCACCCCGGTTGACGCATAACAGATTGTCAACGAAACGGAGGATGTCAACGACTGTGACCAAACAGAGCAATATGTTTTTGTCGTAACAATTGGATAGCTGAGGAGATAAGACATACACGGTCATCCCTGTCAACACTACACAAATGCTAGGCCAATGACTATTCTGGCATTCAATTCAGGTGCAGGGGAATTGGCTAGCATGAGCTCGAGCTTTAATGATTCTACGCAAGTACCACTCCGGCCCACTGAACATACTGAAGGAATTCACTGCTATATCCATTACATTGATCATTAGTCCGCCCATGCCATTCAGCTAACTACTGGAAACCCAACACCTCCGGGCTCGGTACTACTAATTAACACTGTCGCAATACAACCTAAGTATATGCCAGTCCGTTCATCTCAGCATCAAGCCCCAATCGGCATACTCACACCAATTGGTTTTCTCCACCCCTCTTCCGCACATCCTCCTGCTCCTTCCCCTCCAGGACGGGTAACACACCAGCACCCTCCTCCTTGGGCCTCTTATGCCCTGGTACACCCACACCTCGGAAAAACACTATCGAAAGCAACACACCAACAAGCCCAAACGCACATGCCGTCCACTGCGCCGCTCTATAGCTCTGAATCATATCCCCCCTCCTCCCCGTCTCCAGAGTGAAGTCCGAGGAATGTAGATCCAAACCTGCAGCGACGCGATTAAACACGACAGTAGTTATAGTCACCCCTGCCGAGGTACCAAGCTATATGGAAGAGAAAGGGTGTACATAAGCTTATGATTGTAATGCACTAAGCCGTAACCTCACCTGAACCATGGTTGAGAACAATGCGGCTGCTAAACTCTGTTCGTGTGGTAGTGCAAGCTTGGCAATGTACAGTGTCCCCGCAGAATAGACGAAATCCACACCGAGAACCGAAGCGATTGTTGCAGGGAAGGCGTATGCCCAGTAAGTCGCTTTTGTGTCGATAATTGCAAATAGCATACAGGCGAGCGAAGTACCAAGTGTTCCTAGAGCTAGTGAATTATCAAGACCTTATGAGACAAACAAACTAGTGACGAGGAAAGCGGAACACGTACTTAGAACAACGACCATGGGCGTACGACTCGCCATGATGCCCACGAATGCATCACACAGTATCCCAGTGATGAACACAGGCAGTAGGCGGACAACAGTTTGAAGGGGGGTGATGCCGATGTAGTTTTCAAAATAGAGCTATAAATCCATTCGCAATCAGCTTCTGACACAAGGAGGCAAGGAGAGAACATGGAAGACAAACCTGCGCCCAATATGTCCAAGCGGTGAACGAGCTCCAAGTCAAAAATACTATTGCCATCACTACCGCAAATCTCGCATTCGCGCGATTCCATAGAGAGAGCTTCATAATCGGTGGCGGCAGACCCTCTTGGAACCTCTCCAGCCTTCCCTGTGACGGCGCCTCTTGTGCTCCTACCTCCTCTGGCTCCGGTCCTTGACTCTTCACGCTCTCGTGTTCGTCACGGCGGTGTTGCGGCCTCTGAAGCTTCTCCTGTCGTTCATTGTGCACCTTTTCAAGGAACCATTGCCAGTACACAAATGCGACCACCAGGAGCACGCCAACGACCAACAATGCAATAATGTCTGCAATTTACCTTGAGTACCCCAACAAACGGAAATAGAAAAAACGTACATCCAGTTGCCCACCCATTCGATGCAACCTCTCCCTCCCCCAGCACAAATAGAATCAAAACTAAGCCCGCAGTGACCAAAAAAGCGCCCAACCAATCCACCTTTCGATCATCTTTAGGATGTGGAGTGTCTTTGTCGATGCATGACAAGCCACCGATGATGCAGAGGACATTGATGGCTGTATACAAGTAGAATGATGAGCGCCATGTTTTCCTATTTTTTTTGGTCTTAAGATTGGAGAAATGGACACAAGAAGCAAGAAACAGACATACGCGGTCTTCTCCGTCAACACCCCACCCACAACTGAGCCAAACCCTGCCCCGACAGGCGCACCAGCAGCGTATGTTGCAAATGCGAACGACCGTGCTCTCGACGGCGGAAACGCATGTGCGAGGATCCCCAGCTGTCCATGAAGAATAGTACCGTTAGCCTCCTCTCCTAACATTCATCACGAATTGGGACAGGGAAGGGACGCACTGATGCGGGCATGGTAGCAGCCGCCCCGATACCTTGGACACCCCGTAGCACGATCAAAGTGGTGATATCTGCAACTCTACACGTTTGTCAACGCGTCTCGGTCCAACAACATTCCTACATACCATTTGCAAAACTACACCCGAGTGAAAAAGCAGCGAGTAGAAATGTTCCAAGGAGATAGGCCTTCTTGCGCCCGTACAAATCCGCCAGCCTTCCACAAACCAGAAGCAGGCACCCCTGCAGAGTTCGCCAATTGCCGAAACGGATTAGTCAAACACGGCTTACAGAACTTAATGGGTATGCGGACACAATCCATTGAAGCAACAACGGGTCGGCATCGAAATCCCTCCCTATTGCTGGCAGTGATATCGTCATGGACGTGATATTACCCACCTATAGTGACAATTGGTCAATCCGGACATCTGAGCTTGCATTGACTTATTAATGCTCACATTGACGACCATACCAAACGTAACAACGACCACGATGACCACTGATTTGAGAAGGCTCTTGTGGGGTCCCTCGTTGGGCTGCTCGTCTAACTGTCCAGCTGGCGGCGGACTTTGGTAACTCGATTCGTCGTGAATTTGGGAGGCCTCGTTGAGTGTTACAGAAGGTGTTGGAGATTTCTCGGTCATGTCGTTTGTGAAAGTCGTGGTGGAAATCCGAATCACGGGCACCTTGAGGTGCAATGTTGACAAAGGGTCAGTTCTTAAAGCAAAGACGGCACGGAAATGACCCGAAAATTCTCGCTTAGGTATTGTCGGACAAGAAATCCTCCGGCTACTTACTCAGCTCGATATAACGCAATGGACATGTAAGATTAGTAATTGTGCTGAGTGGCAATAATGGAACAAATTCAAATTAGCAGCCCAGACGCATTCAAAGGCTCCTTGTTGATGTATGATTGGCGCGATACTTCTATATGGGCATAGCGACACTGGCAGGGGAGGGATCGACTGACAAAGCTCTGCACCACACACCTGCAGGGTCACGGTAATGAGGATTCTAGCCCACGGACAGGAAATCAGGACGGTTACCTATAGTTGCCAGGCCGGAGTACTTACAAAACGGGGACGCCCACCAGTTAGTACGGCAGATGCGGTTGTGACCACTTGGCAGCCTTGTTGTTTGCAAGAATCATAAGCCGGCAGCTGGTAAGTAGCACCTCATGACACGATCAAAGCGTCGAATATCTGAACATCTGGTCATCTGTTCATCACACTTCGGAACTTAAGGGAATTGGGGTTGAGCTCACACATGTGCTTTAGATAACCGCGTGTCATGCATCAACGTTCGACCTGATGTTCTTTTAGCCGCGACAATTGCTACACATGAGTGCCCGAGACTATGAAGTAGAGACGTAGAAGTGAAATGGACAGTCTGCTCTTTAGTTTGGGAGGCGGATACTCCAGGGAATCACCCTGACGTAGAACCGGAGTGTCTAGATGTGACTTGAATTACTAGCCAAGTACACTTACCCAGACATGTCACATTCCCTCCACCGTGAACTCCTCCTTACTTGAATCAGAGTTCCCAATCCAAAATCTGCAGTGAGCCTTGATATCATATCACTATGGTTCGCGCCCTGTGTACCCAAAAATCTTTGTTGGATTCAAGTGAGATGGTAATGGAGAGCCTCCATAATGAATCGACAACAATGCGTCATACTCGCCTTCGACCAATTGAGGACTAGGAAACCTATCCGACCCAAACCACCACAGACCCCGCAGGCCGTGCGACCACCGAATTAAGAATAGTCACCATGTGACCCGGTGGGTTTGGACTAAAGTGGGTATTCCGAATTCCTGTTTGGAAATACAGCTACGAACCCACTAGCCATCTGCATCAACTTCTGATGCCAGGAAGGAGATAACGCGCAGGACAAACCTGTAGCCAAAACGTCCAAACGGGCACCACGTCGAAAATCCTGGAGCTGTTACCGTTAGGAATCTCGGATCTGCACCGTGGGGTGACCTACCTCCTTCCCTCTCGATACTTGAGCCTTTACCCTCTTGCGTTCGTGGTATTTTAAAGCTTCTTTTGGCCTTCTTCTGCGTCTTTTCAAGGAACTTCTGTCGATACAGTAATACGACCACAAGTAAAGTTCTAAAGCTAACGGTTCAATGATGTTTGCATTACACTTGAGCACTCAAACGAACGGAAGATCACGGGCACATACATCCAGTCACCTACCCACCCGACGTAGTTGCCCCACCAAATCCAAGCCTGTAACAACCAACTTCGCACCTAGCTGATCCACGTCTCCGTCGTTTTCTGGATGGAGAATATCGTTTTCTGTGTGTAATTGACTGTGGATGAAGCAGAGCATGCTGATGGTGAATGGGTAGAACGATGAGCACGACATTTTTCTATTTTTTTCTTTTGCATTATGGCCCGGATTGGAGGGATGAGGGGAAAGGACATAAATGGTCCCCTCCCTCGATATCCCACCCACAACTGAGACAAATGCAGATCCGACAGGTATACTAGTAAGAAATGTCGCAAACATGAGCGTGTGTGCTCTTGACAGTGAGAATGCAGGTGCGCGAACCCGAACCCCCCAAAGAGAACCAACTCTAGCATAGGTCGACAACAAGGACAGGGGCACGGATGTACCGATGCGGGCAAGACCTATATTTTGAGCTCGGGTAAGCAAGAGGTAGGGAATGGATAATAGTCAAGCGAGGAACTCAGTACCGGGGCGGGTGGATAGGTGTGAGGAAAGTCCAACATTCCGGTAGTGAATCTGGAGTGAATATGCGGTCTGGCCGCCGGGAAGTGTGTTAGTTCGCACTCGATCACACCTGCATTGCATCTGATGGAAGGGTGTAAGTGGACCTGATCCGATCTGAAATCAGTGAGGAAGCTTGCCATTCCGAACCCTACGAGACGTTGTCAGCGAGGTGGCGACAGCGAGTCGCGCCGGAGATGATAGAGGAACAATAAGGCGGTGGGAGGTGAGGTGGACAATGAGCATGGAGTTCAATGATGTGGGGGGTAGTTATAGACTTAGCTTAACAAAGAACAAAGAACCAGTCGGAAGATCAAATATAATATAATTCACACGGTGCATAGTGAGAAAAGCACGAGGCACAGCTCAGTTTCAAACAACCGAGTCCCGAATAGAGAGATGGTGGATAAAAAGTAGCCAATGGTACACCAAATATTCCCAGAGCTAATGGCTCGCTGAGGTGCTGTTGCGAGGGAGGTAGGTGGAGGTATACATATCCAAGGTGATGGCAATAGGTGAACGTTGGTTTGGAGGGGATTGGCGCCTATGTGGCATCAGAAAACAGCTGCAAACTCATTCTTTCTCGGTTTCTGGCGCTCAGAAGCAAAAGAGAGTAAGGAAGGCAAACATGGGTCCTGCATCAAAACCTCCAAGTGGTGAATCCAAGCCAAAAACGCCATAGCCCCGCCGCGGCCAACCTCACGATTGTGCGATCCCACAGGGTGACCTTCAGATAGCCGACAGTGGCGGGTCCCCTTCGAATTTCTCGAGTCTTCCAAGTGGTTGCAACCCTTGGCTCCTCTCCACACCTTTGAGCCTTCATGCCTTCCTGCCCCGGTGTTGTTCGGACTCCCGAAGCGTCGTCCGTTCCGCATCTTCTCAAGGAATCACTACCAACACGCGAGCACAACCACGACCGACATGTCAAAGACCAGTAGTAAAATGAGATCTACAACTTCCCTTGAGCACTCAAACGAGCGGAAAATGCAGACACATACATGCAGTTGCCCACCCGTTCGACACAACCTCTCCCTTCCCCAGCACGAACATCAAACCCAAGCCCACAGTAGCCAACGATGTGCTTAATCAATCCACCGTTTGGTCGTGTTGTGGATGCTTTTTTTTTTTTTTTAAGATCATTTTATTCTGGAAGAACCAGACGCGGTTATGGGGTAAGGAGGCACCCAAGATCCGCGGGCAGTGTCTACACTACCTATTCACCGGTGCTCGAACGCAGTCCGTTGAGGGAGGCTACACCTAAAGTACCCCGATACATAACCCTCTCATCAGCCCATCGCACAGACCGTTGCCCCTGCCTGTCGCCAGGGTCCCTCGCTTGTACCACCAGCATGATCGCCAAAGCTTCCAGCTGTCAGTCTCCTGCATAGTTGGTGTACTGGCCAACTCGCTAACGGGCGCGTCCCACATCCTGCCAGATTTCAGAGGAGTTCCACCCCATTCTCCGGGTACCGGGGTGGGTATTCCACCTAGTGCGCTTGATTGATTGGAAAAGAAAATAGTCAAATGAGTGATTCTGCCTTCTACTCTGCGTTTCTGGTCCCTGATCCACTGTAAGTCGTTTCTCCCCCTGTTCACTCCCCCATCTTCCCACTGTTTCCTATCCTACTGCCCATAATAACTCGACATGTTTCGACTTGCTAGCTGTCTTCCCAAGAGGTAAGGCGTGTTGTGGATGCAGAACATCTTTGTCGATGTACGATAGACTGCCAATGAAGCAGAGGATGTGAACAAGTGAAACAGTGAACCGCATCTTGTTTTTGTCGTAAAAATTCGAGCGATAAGGGGAAAGGATGTGCGTAGCCTTCCCCATCAATACCGGGGCCTAGTCCATGCCAAAGCCGACGGCTACCGGCAGATGCACCAACCGCAAGTGTGATGATAGGATATTTGCGCAGACGTATATCTCGAGACACAATATGTAAATTGGGATCACTGGGACCCAGTATAGAAAACTGGGGTCCGCAGGTGCTCGGACCACTACCTAAATACGACGAGAATGTGTACGGTTGTTTACCAAGTAATGTAACTCGATCGTCGTTGCTAGCGGGAATATAAAAGAGTCCATAATGAAGTACCTACGGTGACCATGGGCAATATGAAATAGGCAAGAAAAGAATTAAACACATCGAGCTGGACGGCTCGGTACTTCGACAAAGTGTAGTAGATGCAAAGCGCGCGCACTCTTGACGGCAGAGCGCGTCTCCCAACTGTCTACAAAGAAGGATATAATTAGCAGCACCGAACAAAAAGGCCAGGGACATAGTGATGTAGGTCAGGCCCTGGAATCACCCCATAAAAGCGATCAAGGTGTGACATCTGCACTGCAACTCGTTCATCAGCACGTTCCAATTATCAAACAATGAGAAGAGAATGGGAGTTCAACGCTCAGTCCCGAACCCACATGCTCTCAAAGTGCTCTCTCACGAGTGGACTAGATAGCCCGCTTAAATCGAATTAATGATCAATTCGGCTGCAATGAGATCTAGCCGGCTGGAAAAGCTTGGGCTTTGATCATAGTTGCAACTCCGGCAACCGGATCTATCAAAGGGACTCACTACTATACCTATTACACTGACCATCCTAGTGCCATATAGCTGCCTACTGAGACCCATGGCCTCCAAGACCGCTACGAACACATTTAGAAGCGTTTCTAAGAGATCTGCCCATGTAAAATTCTTACAATCACCCTAGATCAAAAGTTATCAACCTCCACGCAGATGACATTCCTTTTACCCTCACCCTTCCTCTCATTCTCCCCAGTCATAATCCACAATATACCATCCAGCGAACATAGATCCTGTCTCGTCAGAGGTAACATCACCTGATATGCGAGCGCGACGCCACGTTGGGATCTGTGACCCATTATGATACGGATATACATACATAGTAACCGAGCCACATTCCCGGCAAGGAGGCCAGAAGAGCCCGTGGCAATGATGAAGCGCTAATCGAGGGTAGGCCTCCCCAGTGAGAATTATGGCCCTGCCCAATGAGGACACGCGACGCCAGCCAAGGTCCGGCCTCCAGCGGTTACAGAGGGCTTTTTATGGTCAAATGTGACTCATGAGGCGGAAGCGTGGAGGAGCTTACAGGACATCTGGCCGTGCTGCCACGCAAAGAAGTAGGCTATTGCGGCCACTACCCACTCACATTTAGCATACATAGGTGGTGCCCTGAATATATCTAGACAGCCTGAAGGAGAAAAATGACACTAGTAATTTCCAGATAATGAAGTGATGGTAGTTTGATGAAAGTCCAAGATCTTGGTGGTGATGCCGAAGTGGGAGCATGGTCGAGCCAGTAACGTGTTGGTTCCTACTCGATTGCGCCTGCATTGAGTCCGAGTCCGATAGAAGTCTGAAAACAGGCTTGATCCTCATGCCTCAGATCCGGTCTGAATCTATGAGAAGCGGAGGTCAAACCCTGCCGGACGGGCTTGCCAATGAGGTAGTACCAGCAAGCGCGCTGCGCCGGAGATGATATAGTGACAGAATGGTGGAAGTGAGCCGGGGTCACAACTTGAATCAAAACGGGACTCAAACAAAATTAGAACGACCATAGGCGAAGGATGAGATATGATCTTAGTGTGAATGGATCGAGTCTGGAGTCTGTTCGTGATGGATGGATGGGCCAATAGAGAGGTCGAGAAGAGGAGCTGCCACAACCATCTTCAGCAGTGAGCAGCGAATTCAACGTCTGAGGCAGTTGGCCATCGTCTGAAACATCCAATCCGTGAACCTTAATTTCTGCGGGTATGGAGATTAATAAAACAAAGTTGTCAAGTGAGTTGACTGACCAGGTGTGGCACACTATGCAATACTCTACCTCATCAAATCAGCCAGAATGCAATGCTCATACACACCAATACTCTGCTGCCATGGCGAAACCAGGTCCAAGCCACCGGGACACTAGCAGGCTCTGGCCTGCTAGAACTGAAGAGAGATAGCTAAACGAGCCCACTCGCTCTGTTACATAGCCTTAATGTTGTAGTACCATCAATCGTCATCCCTGGCAAAAGTTGATTTAGGAGTATAGCATCAAATATCTGTCTCAGGTCCTCAAAGCTAAAATATCGGCAATGGTGTATTTGAAGTCGAGTATTTAGTGAATGAGGGTGACAAGATCCAACAAATCCCCTACGCTATTAGCCACCACGCCACCACAGAAAATGTCCGACTTCGGACTCACAGTGGATGACTTCATCGGTGACCTCAAAATCATGCAAGCCAATGTTTACCTTGACTGTATACCTCTGTTGCTGTCATGGACAGGGTATGGAAGAACTAACGCAGTGTTCTGTCAGGTACAGCAATTACTATATTGATGTATGATTCCCTTTACATGCTTCCGCAGGAGGTGAGCATTGGACTACATTGCCCTTCTCAGCCACTCAGGTGACCCAGGTTCTCCATATACATCGGTAATCACTTAAGGGATATATGGGCAATGATAATAACCTCTTAATGTTTAAACAGCGGGCCATGGATACCAACCCGGGTTATCTACACCTTCCTTCGTACATGTATCCCCATGCTCTTGGTGTAAGTATCTCATTCTTCTCTTCACCGTCAAGGTAACTGACAGGGATCAGACTTTGTATCATCAGTGGGTATTAAATCCCTTTTCCACCAAATATATCTGAAATGCCACATTATCCAGTTGATCAGAGAACCTATACCCCTGCCTCTGTGAGTCAATATGGTGATCAGTTTTGTTGCTCCTAATGACGAATATCCGATCATCCACCAGTTGTAGGAGCTCGTCCAGCTCGTATGCTCTTGCTCCGAGTTAACATATTTTATAATATAGCTGTATTGCCTATAGCTGGGTTGCAGGGCCGTAAGTGCACAACATGGAATATATCAGGAGAGGCCCGAGAAAATGGACTAATTCCCTCCAGGCTAGTGGCTGTTGTCTTACTTACCATGCTCAATTTGTTGCTAGCTTTGCGCTTGCGTGCATTGTGGGCTCGAGACCTCAGAGGTGAGCAGTCGTAAGTTCTAACTGGAAGTCTGATTCTAATCTATGGTAGTTACATCCATTCTTGTTTTTATCACGGCCCGTGTGTTCTTCACTCATGGTTGTATCTCACTTTGCATTCACGGCTGACGCTTGACACAGTGGAATTCCTTGTGTGTCTACTTACTCCTTGGTGCATCACACTACTGAATCTATGATAAACCAGGCTGGTACAGTGGAGTATGTTGTGGTCACTTTTACAGCTCAAAAGCATATGGCGGATGGGATACCATTGCATGGGTGTTTTGTGGACGATACTTACCCAAGCTCAAAGCTAAACAAACTGATCTCTGCAATTGTGTTAGTATCGCATGTTTGTTTTACCAACAAAACAGTAGTGATGCTGATGACAAAAAGTGTTTTCCGGCTTGCAAGCTCAGGTATTGATACTCATACTTACACCTCATACAGAAGGTCTTATCTGTCTAGTGATCTCGGTTTTTTTGACTGTTGTCAAATTCTGTCAAGCCCTTAGAGAAGCCAAGGTCTTGAGGATGTCATTGCATGAAAGAATTGCCAATATGAAAACATATACACCAATCATCTATACATTCTACCGTGACGGAACACTGTTTATCATTTCGTGAGTCCACCTCCTTGTCATGGTGTTATATAGGACAGCTGACAGGTAAGAGTCTAGAATCTTTAGTAAGACCACTGGATTTCTCCCGTTCGCCAGGGGGATCTCGTTCAATATTGTTATACAGTCATAACCTTGCTTATTTTCTTGGGGACTTCGGTCTCACCTCTCGCTTCCAGTTTTACTACAATGGATTGGACTACGTGGGTCACTTATCTCCACAATCTGGAAGTACCTAATCTCTTGTTAGTTGGTTTGCGGTCGTGTACTGTTTCTGTGTAGGCTCTCTTCTCTGACCGATTACTCACACTGATTAACATGTCTGGCCAGGGGACACGGCTGATAATCAATATCCGCGAGGCGAACTGCAAGATAACAGAGTCACTCGTTTCGGACCGGCAGCTTTCGACATTGCGATTCAACCATCCGGCTAGTAACCGAACCGGCGATGTTGATGATACCAGCACTACCCTAGAAAGGAACTCGTAAACTCTACCTCTCTCAGACATGGAACCCAGTTTGATAATGTGATATGTATGATATAGCGACAAAATGTACTGATTTTACCAGTCAGTAGTTCTCATATATGTGGGATCCAATTGATACAGAGAGCCATACGATGGTTATAGTAAATCGGTGAGGATATTTATTACCTGTAACTATCACTACACAATCTAAACACGAGAGGTCTCTCGAACGATTAAATCTATAATGATCGTACAACCACCAAGTGTCAACCTGCATACTCTCACCCGTTGCTTCTCTTCCACCCTTCCCCGTGCTCTCCACTACTCCTTCCCTTCCTCCAGCACGCGTGACACACCAGTACCCTCCCTCCTCACTTCTTCTGTCCCCTTATGCCCCGGCACACCCACACCCCGGAAAAATATGACCGAAAGCAACGCGCCAACAAGCCCAAATGCACACGCCGTCCACTGCGCCGCTCTATAACTCTGGATCACATCCCCACCTTCCCCCCCCTCCACGGCCGGATTCGAGGAATGCGAATCCAAGCCCGCAGTGACGCGGTTGAACACGACTGTCGTTATCGTCACCCCCGCTGAGGTACCCAGCTACAGAGAAAAGAAAGGATGTATGTCAGCTTGGGGAGTGTAATGCGCTCAATTGTAGTGCGGGGTACCTCACCTGAACCATAGTTGAGAACGATGCCCCCGCTAAACTCTGTTCGTGTGGTAGTGCGATCTTGGCAATATACAGTGTCCCGGCAGAATACACGAAATCCACGCCCAGAACGGAAGTGATTGTCGCGGGGAAGGCGTACGCCCAGTAAATTGCCTTTGTGTTAATGACTGCAAAGAGGACGCATGCAAGTGAGGTGCCAAGCGTTCCCAAGGCTAGCGAATTAATTGAGACGTTGTGAGGGATTGAGGTTATGGGGAGAGCATACGTACTCAGAATGATGAGCATGGGCATATGACTCGCCATGACGCCTACGAAAGCGTTGCACAGCATCCCAGTGATGAACATAGGGAGCAGGCGGACGACAGTTTGAAGTGGGGTGATACCGACGTAGTTTTGAAAATAAAGCTACAAACCCATTCACTGTCAGTTTCTGGCGCAAGGAGGAAAGAGTCAAATATAGGAGACAAACCTGGACCCAAAACGTCCAAGCGGTGAACGAGCTCCAAGTCAGAAACGCTATGGCCATCACCGCTGCGAATCTTGCGTTTGCGCGACCCCACAGAGAGAGCTTCATAATTGGCGGTGGTAGACTCCCCTTGAACCTCTCGAATCTTCCGTGTGGCAGCACCTCCTGCGCTTCTACCTCTTCTTCTTCAGATCCCTTACTCTTCACAATGTCGCGTTCATCCTGGCGGGCCCGGAGCCTCTGAAGTCCCCCTTGTCGTTCATTCTGCATCTTTTCGAGGAACCATTGCCAATACACGAACGCGACCACGAGCGAAACGCCGACGACCAACAGCGTAATAATGTCTACCTCTTTCTTGAGTATCGAGATGAGCCGACAATGGAAAAAGACGTACATCCAGTGGCCCATTCATTTGGCGCAACCTCTCCCTCCCCGAGCACAAACATAATCAACACTAAGCCTGCAGTGACCAACAGCGCGCCTAACCAATCCACATTTCGATCATCATTAGGATGTGGAGTATCTTTGTCGATGCATGACAGGCCGCCAATGATGCAGAGGATGTTGACGGCCGTGAACAAGTAAAACGACGAGCGCCATGTTTTCCTGTTTGTTTGTCATATGATTTGGCAAGTTGAGGTACGTGAAGTGAGGAAAGAACATACGAGGTCTTCTCCGTCAATACACCACCCACCGCTGAGCCAAAAGCAGCTCCGACAGGCGCACCAGCAGCAAAAGTAGCGAATGCGAACGCTCGTGCTCTTGAAGGTGGAAACGCATGTGCGAGGATCCCCAACTGGTCCGTCCAATTAACCTCAAGAGCAGGGAAGTAGAACGGGGCATACCGATGCAGGTAGGGTAGCAGCCGCTCCAATCCCTTGAACACCCCGTAGCACGATCAAAGTAATGATATCTGCAACTCCATTTGTTCATCAACACATCTCGGCCGAACAAATGTTCCAACGTACCATTTGCAAAACTACATCCTAGCGTAAACGCCGCTAGCATAAATGTACCGATCAGATAGGCCCTCTTGCGCCCGTACAAATCTGCTAGCCTTCCGCACACCAGAAGCAGGCACCCCTGCCAAGCGCCGATGCGGATCAATACCTTCGTTCTCAGCTAGACTAGGGAGGTCAAGCAGGACTCACAGAACTGAGTGAGTACACAGATATAATCCATTGAAGCAACGACGGGTCGGCGTCAAAGTCCCTCCCTATCGTTGGTAGTGATATCGCCACGGATGTGCTGTTACCTACCTATAGCGACAATTAATCAGTCCAGACGTCAGCCCGTATTGCCCTCATGATACTCACATTGACGACCATACTGAACGTAACCACGAGGACGATGACCACTGACTTGAAAAAGTTTTTGTGGTATCCCTCATCGGGCTGCTCGTCTGACTGTTCGGTTCGCGGAGGACCCTGGGAACTCGATACATCATGGGTCTGTGGGTTCTTGTCGAGTGTAACAGAGGGTGTCGGAGAATTTTCGTCCATGTCGTTCGTGAAGGTCGTGGTGAATCACAACACCTCGAGTCTCGGTGTTGGCAGGAGCGCAATGATCAAGGCACATGGATGAGACTAATAGACGTGTGAGCCGCAGGACGGCATGAAAATGACCCGGGAAATATCCACAGCGGATTCTTGGATGTCGTCGGAAAAGAACAGTTCCGCTATTTTCTCAGCTCGGGACAATGCAATGTATAAGATTAGTAATTGTGCTGAGTGGTGGTAGCGGACGTAATGCAGGACGAATAAGTAATAATGGAACAAATTAGTATGGCAGACACATTAAGAGGCTCCTTATAGCGAACTTTTGGCAGTACAGTCCAAGCCTCTATCCGTGACCTGATCAACCCCTCGTGCAAAACCTCTCATGTAGCACACCTCACTCCTGAATCTTAGCGAGGATCTCCGAGTCTTTGAAAAGGTAGTACTCCTGTAAAGCACGGGCATATCAACAGGGCGTTTGACGAGTTAAGCGTGCTGCTTACCTCCTCGCCAACCTTGATTGGGTTTCCGCCCCATCCAGGAAGGAGAACACGGTCACCGGACTTGACGTCCGGGGGGATGACGTTGCCATTCTTGTCGCGGGCACCAGGGCCGACAGCGATGACAGTGGCCTCGGGGAGGGGGTTGTTGGTGGCGGTGCTGGGGAGGAAGATACCCGAGGCAGTTTTCTGCAAAGAACGGAGTCAGAATATACAGTCGATGAAGGGCAGAGACGACTACTGACAGTATCAGGTTTGAAGCGCTGAACAAGGACGCGGTCGAGGAGGGGGATGACGGACTTGATGGACTTGAACGTTGCCTGGGCAGCCTGGAGAACGTGAGCTGTGACAAGGACAAGTGTGGTTTGGGCATACCATCGATTGGTGGTGGTGGTGGTGGTTGTGTGCTGAGGAGAGAAGGAAGACGTGGAAGGCGGCGTCGTTTTTTTTTTTCCGTTTCTCTCAGTCACGTGCTCAGAATTTGGACGCGTCTTTTAATTTCAGGGGCGCGCCTACCTGAGTCCCCACAATGACCTCTCTTCCACCGGAGATACTGCACACAATCATTACTTGTTATTTGAGCCCAACCACAGATGCACAGACCCTCCATGCTCTCTCTCTCACCCACTCCCTCCTCCTCTCTTCCACCCGAGCCGTGCTTTTCCATACCATCCGTCTGGCCCGACATCACCTCGACGATGGTGTCCACCCATATCTTTGTCACGCTTTTTCTACGCTTCTTCACAGGTCTCCCTACATCGCCCGTTTTGTCCGCAGACTCATCATCATAGAGGGTACAATCAGAAACAGCTGGTACGGGAGCATGCGCTTCTGGGTCAACTCCGAGGACGAGGAGCTTCCTTTTATACTGAGGATGGTCGCATATGGTGGCAGAGCTGCTTCTTCTGCCGTAGACACCAACTGGAATGGTGTCGGTTTACGAGCCCTCGAAATCCTCGGATTCGGGAAAGCTACAATGAACTGGGAGGCCCTCACTCCAGAACTTCGCAGTGCCCTCGTTGACGTGTTCAGAAATGGGAGGCTAGAGGACCTCCGGTTGGTCGGAGTAAACAACTTTCCCATCCATTTACTCAAAGTCAGCGAGTCGTTAACGAATATGTCCTTCGGCTGGATGGACATCGCTACATGCCCACCTGGTGAATTTGACACCGAGTCAGATCTCTCAGCGGTTGCCCCTGGGAATATTGGCCCTCTCCAGCCGAAGCTAAAATATCTCGACCTTTCGTTTGAACACCAAACTGGCCAAGGCACCGCACTCATCGACGCCCTCACCCAATCCACCTCTCCAATCAACACCTCCCAGCTCGAGCACATCGTCATCAATGGCGAACAGCATCACAACATTCAAACGCTGCTTGCCCACTGCCAGCATGAACTCAAGATGCTAGAAATTCGCAGTATGTCACCTGCTCTCGGTTCTTCAAATCAACTCACAATTACTTAATCCCGTAGACAATGAATACCCAATTCCCGCTCCACCCAACCACATCGACTTATGCACCCTTACGTCTCTACACTCCCTCTCCCTCCTTGTACCCGTCATCGACTGGGATTATGTCAGTCCTAATCCTTTTCCATGGCTTGACCGTCTCCTCTCCACTCTCTGCGCGCCCTCCCAATACGTCCGAGGCACGGCAACCAATGCATCGCTCAACAACCTTCATCTCATATTCGACATCGACCGCGTGGGTCTTTTTGAACGAATCCACACAGCCGAGTGGACAACGCTTAATAACCAACTCGCACGCCTACTCAATTACAAACGTTCCTGTGCGAGTATGAACTTACGCGGGCTGGAAATCAACATCTTCATCTTTACCGATTTTGATTCTTACACGACTTATCCAGGCTCCGAAAGCCCCTACCCCAAAGGCAACACTGACTCGGATTCTACTGGAAACGGGAGGAGACGTAGAGGTGAGAGTGCCCAGATGCGACTGTATCTTGCGAAGTTCTTGCCTGTGCTTGATACGCGTGAGGGGATTGAAGGAATTAGAGTATTCCAGACTAATTGTAAGTGTCAATCCCGCTCCGTGCATCGTTTGAACCAATTTTGATCGTTAATTTTATAGATATACCCAGGCTTTAGGAGAGTTAGATCCCTGACCTGATATAGATATGGACAGATATTAATACTCACATATCAGGCTAATTCCACACCCCATAAACATAAGGCACGAATATTTGAATGCCGACTGCACGATAGTACTACCAAATGTCAGGTGTACAACTGCTACAAACAAAGCACCCCGCTTCGCGGAGTTGAATTTGTGTGAAAAGGAGAAAACCACGCAAATGACCGTCAACACGCGACTCTGGCCACGTAGCATCGTACCACCATGTCGACAGTGCACAAGAACGACGGCGAGGTCATCCAGCACGAATTATGCCAAATCGAAGACCCAATGCGTCAACCCGACGAGGGGCGCGTGCTCATGTTGCGTACGCTCAATGATACCCAGGCGTTGACTCGGGTCCTTCCACCAGAGACGCTCTCCCGCATCTTCGAATTTATCTGTCAGTTCCATTGCTTCGTCCGTACCAATTATTTCCCGGTCTTCACCCTTGGTCGGGTCTCTTCGCACTGGCGTCAGGTTGCATGGTCAACACCCCAATTGTGGAATCGCGTGAGCATGGTATTTGATACGGATAATGCACGTAGCCGCTCGCACATCCTGGAGCTCCACTTAAAAAACACCAGAGCACTCCCATTTTATCTTGAACTCCACTTCTATCACCTGCGCGGGGTCCCTGTGGATCTTCTCATTAACGCCTTCACGCCGATCGGGCTTCTACTCTTTACCCAGTATCCGGGGAAGATTCGACACCTCGAGTTGTGCGCTGCAGAAGTACAGTGGCTACGTCGCTTCACAAGCCGATTTGCCCAACTCGAATACCTCTCGGTCCACGACATAGATGGGAACCACCTTGAACTCGATCTTACTTCCATCCCTCGTCTACGCCATGTTCGTTTGCGTCTAGCATCCGGAGCCATAACGCTCCCCTGGTCATCAATAACTGTCCTCAACCTCTACCACGTCCCTATCGACACTTGTGTCGAGTTGCTCACACAATGTCCCAACCTTCTTGAACTCCATTTGACTTATCCCCTGGATGCCCAATCACCAGACCGGAATCCTCCCACAGACACTATACTTCTCCAAAGCCTGCAAGTGTTATCATGGAGCCATTTCCGGAGTCCGTGGTGCCTGGCTACACTCCAACATATTCGAGTCCCTTCATTACATAAACTTATCTGGGTAATGGGAGAGGCAAAAATTGAAGAGGTTGAACCCTCCCTCCGAGCATTGTTCGCCAACGTGTCAGATACCCTGCGTACCCTTCAGCTGACGGACATTGTCTGCTGTCCACTTCCTACAATCAAACACATCTTCAGTCGAGCTCGCTACGTTCGCAAATTGGTGGTAACTATATGCAGCCGGGACACTGTATATAAGATACTTTGCGCGCTGTGTCCCGGCTGGGAGGGTGATGAGTCACAATATCTACCTTTCCTCGAGTCTTTCTGCGTCAACCCATATCATGGACGGCCTCCGCGGGGAGAAGCTCATACCTTCTCTCGCCGTATTTTGGATATCTCTCGGGCAAAATATTGTTCTATATCACGTCCTAGGAATCTAAGAATTAAGCTTGTAGGTGCTGAAGTGCTATGGAGCCCAGATATTCGAGCGGAACTATGTGCGATGGTTCGGGACGGACTAGGACTGCGGATATATTACCAGGACAGGGGAGTTAAAAGAAGAGTAGAATGGTTATCTTAGGAGGTATCTCAGCCTGCGAAACCGCACAGTGGACTAGGCTGTTTGTCAACTTTGTTGTATGTAGCGTCAGATGTTTTCGTTCCATATGCAACCGTTTTATTGGTGCAGATCGTTTCAACTAATGTGAGAGGGGGTTTTGGTCGCACCGGCTTGCTACAAAATATGTGCACTGCTGACGCCAACGTTTGGGATGCACGAAGTAGCGACGAGGTGGTCCAAGACCCCATCGGGAGACATCAAGGACCAGCTCGTGCAACTCCTTGATAAAACCTTCCTGTAAGAGAATAAAAATACCGATTTCGTCCAGTACATATATGACCTACGCAGACTCCCGAAGCCTGATCCTCCGGTCAAGCCCGCCACGTCCGAGGCCCGACAGGGTAAGCTTGCAACTGGGACACCGTCGGGAGAAGCATGGGCAAATACACTGTACATCCCTCAAATGTACTAACGAATCTATATGTCACTTACACCGTTTCGACTGTTATAGCAGAAAGTTTCGTGGTCCTTCGCTTGTCAAGCAACACTTAGCATGAAAGACACAAGACGAGGAGGACGACTCACCCCCGGCCACCTGAAATCACTCACGAGATATGGCCGTCAGTGGGAGGTTTATGGATCATAGAAAATGGAATCGGATGCCAATTGGCGAGGCGAAAGGCTCTGGGAGATTGATTTGGTTCAGGGATAAGTAGAAGCTTCCTATGATTTCGTGCGTCAAACACCATGTGCCCGTTATGACGTATTCGAAAATGGGAGGCCAGAGGACCTCCGGTTGATCGGAGTGCAGTTCCCCATCCATTTACTCAGTAACTCAAGATCAGCGAGCCTTTAATGAATATGTCCTTCGTATGGATGGACGTTGCTACACGACCACCCGCAGACTTTGATACCGAGTCGGATCTCAGCAGTTGTCACCAGGAATAATGGATGCTTCAGCCAAAGCTAAAATACCTTGATCTCTTGTAGAGGTGGGCATGTGGCTACGCAGGTAACGGCTGCCCCATGCCACCTCTCGTAGGACTCAGAACCCGAACCCGAAGCACACCCGAACCCGAAACTCGGATCAAACCTCGGATCAAGATCTTCGGAGTGCGCACATTAAGGCAGGCAGTACCATTTCGACAGTATCCCCATTCCACTTCTGTCCCCTCTCATTCAACTATTTTCTCTCCATTTCCACCCCCTCACCCAAGTGTCGTTGTAGAGTAAATTTTCTCCCTTCTTCAAGGCCTCTATATGCCTCGCAGACCACTACTTTTATAATTCTCTTTCACCTTTCCTAATTCCCTCCTCACGTAGCTACGAAAATTCACATTTCATCCCTTGTTTCATGTTCCCTGTCTCGCAAGTAGCTTATTACTATTTTCTCTTATTTTCTTATCGCTTTCGGGCATAGGAAAAGATTAAAACATAGTATAAATGTCTGTATATCAGGAGTAGGCCCCGGAGATTTGTTCTCCAGTCGAATATACGGCCATTCTTCTCATCTCACTCTCACCCTCAGTCTCAAATCTCTTCACCAGCAAGTCTCCTTGGTTTTAAAAGCCCAGTGGTTGTTTCGTCGACCACACTCGCCCCTTTGTTTGGACGTATTTCGCGTTGTTTCGTTTCGGTTTCGTTTTGGTTTCATTTCGGTTTCGCTTCGTTTCGGTGCCTCTCACGTGCTGAAGAGCTGCCCCTCCTCACTCTCTTTTGAACATCAAACCAGCCAGGCCACAGCACTCGTTGACGCTCTCCACCCAATTCCAATCCCTCTCCAATCAGCACTCCCCAGGCCCGAGGACACCGTCAATCAACGGTGAACCACAGAGCATTATAACAAATCACAGCACAGCTGCTTTTTAAACTGCCATGACGAACCCAAGGCGCTAGGAATTCGCGGATTGTCACCTGCTGTCGGTTCTTCAAGTCAGCTCGCACATACTTCATCCTATAGACGACGA
Source organism: Lepiota brunneoincarnata (assembly GCA_023014365.1). NCBI lineage: Eukaryota > Fungi > Basidiomycota > Agaricomycetes > Agaricales > Agaricaceae > Lepiota > Lepiota brunneoincarnata. Next base: position 711,809 of record JAEBUN010000022.1, on the reverse strand, counting down.
ATATCCAATTCCTGCTCCACCCAACCACATCGGCTATGCACCCTTATCTCTATACTCCTTTCCCTCCTTGTACCTGTCGTCAACTGGGGTTACATCAGTCCTAATCCTTTCCCATGGCTTGACTGTCTCCTCTCCGCTCTCTGCACACCCTTCCCCCACATCCGAGGCACGACAACCACCATATCACTCGACACCCTTCACCTCATTTCAGCCGAGTGGGCAACGCTTAATGACTAGCTCGCGCGCCTACTGAATAATAGACACTCCTGTGTGAGTATGAACTTGCGCGGGCCGGAAATCAACGTCTTCATCTTCACTGATTTTGACCCTTACACGCCTTATCTCTGAAAGCCCCTACCCAAAAGGCAATACGGACTCGGATTCTCCTGGAAACGGGAGGAGACGTAGAGGTGAGAGTGCCCAGATGCGACTGTATCTTGCGGGGTTCTTGCCTGTGCTTGATACGTGTGAGGGGATTGAAGGGATTAGAGTTTTCCAGACTAGTTGTAAGTGTCAATCCTGCTCCGTGCATCGTTCGAGCCAATTTGATGATTAGTTTATAGATATACCCAGGCTTTAGGGGAGTTAGATCCCTGGACCTAATATAGACGGGACAGATAGAATTCCACATCCCATAAATACAAGGCACGGTATTTGGATACTGATTATACGATAGTACTAAGTAAAAACGGAAGTTGCCAGCTCCCAGCGTCCAGCAGAGCAGCAGGTGGATGGAGCTTCCCCCTCGAAGCGGGTTACCCGCCCGTCCAGCAGCTCCTCAGTTCGCAGACCAGCTTGCTAATGTAAGCTCTCCAGCCCAAACCACATCTCATTTTCCTTCCCTAGTTCAAGCGCTGACAAAGCTGGAGGTGTACTGTACAACAACTGCTACAAACAAAGCATCCTGCTTAGCGGAGTTGAATTCGTGTGAATTTTGAAAGAGGAGAGAACTACACAAATGACCATCAACACGCGATTCTGGCCACGTACCACCATGTCGACAGTGCACAAGAGCGACGGCGAGGCCATCCGGCACGAATTATTCCAAGGCAAAGACACAATGAGTCAACCCGACGAGAGGCGCGTACTTCTGTCGCGTACACTCAATGATACCCAGGCGTTGACTCGGGTCCTTCCACCAGAGACGCTCTCCCGCATCTTCGAATGTATCTGTCACTTCAATTGCTACCGTTTCAGTGATTTCCCCGTCTTCACCCTTGGTCAGGTGTCTTCGCACTGGCGTCAGGTTGCATGGGCAACACCCCAATTATGGAATCGCATGGACATTCGACCTAACATGGAATGGCCTCCCGCACATTCTGGAGCTCCACTTAAAAAACGCCAGAGCACTCCCATTTTACCTCAGAATCGACTTCTGTACCTGGCGTGTGGCCCCTGTGGATGTTCTCATTAACGCCGTTATATCGATCGAACTTCTACTCTTTACCCAGTATCCCGGAAAGATTCGACACCTCGAGTTGTGCGGTGCAAAAGTACGGTGCCTATGTCGCTTCACAAGCCGGTTTTCTCAACTCGAATATCTCTTTGTCCACGACCCAAAAGGGGACCACCTTGAACTCGATCTTTCTTCCATCCCTCGTCTACGCCATGTTCGTTTGTGTCTAGTATCCGGACCCGTAACGCTCCCCTGGTCATCAATAAATGTCCTCGGCCTCGCCTGGGTCCCTATCGACACTTGTGTCAAGTTGCTCACACAATGCCCCAACCTTCTTGAATTCTATTTATCTAATCCCTTGGATGTTCAATCACCAGACCAGAACCCTCCCACAGACACTATACTTCTCCAACGCTTGCAGGTGCTATCATTGGAGCACTTTCCGAGTCCATGGTGCTTGGCTACACTCCAACATATTCGAATCCCTTCGTTACATACACTTACCTGGACAATGGGACCGGCAAGAAGCAAAGAGGTTGAACCCTCCCTCCGAGCATTGTTCGCCAACCTGCCAGATACTCTGCGTATCCCTCCATCTGAGGAACATTGTCTATTGCCCACTTCCTACAATCAAACACATGTTCAGTCGAGCTCGCTACGTTCGCAAATTGGTGGTATGGGTATGCAGCCGGGCTACTATATATAAGATACTTTGCGTACTGTGTCCTGGCTGGGAGGGTGATGAGGAACAATATCTACCTTTCCTCAAGTCTTTAGGCATCATCTCATGTCTTGAATCGCTTTCGAGGGAAGACCTTCGTGCTGACTTTTCTCACCGCATTTTGGATATCTCGCGGGCGAAATATCGTTCAGGATCGGGTCCTGGGAGTTTAAGAATAAAGCTTGCAGGCCTTCGAGTGCTATGGAGCCCAGATATTCAAGCAGAACTATGTGCAATGGTTCGGGATGGGTTAGGGCTGCGGATATATCAGCAGAACCGGGGAGTTAAAAAGAGAGTAGAATGGTTATCTTAGGAGATACCTCGTCCTGCGCATGTACATAATGGCCTGGCCTGTTTGTCACCCCTGCCGTATGTAGCGTCAAATATTTCCGTCTCATATGCGACAGTTTCATTGATACAAATTGTTCACTACTATTTTTTGCGAAGCGGGAGGGAGGGTTTTGTTTTGCAGGAAATAGCAGCTAGCTTGCTATAAAAGATGTGCAATGCTGACGCAAACGTTTAGGGAGCACACATAGTAGCGACGAGGTGGCCAAGACCCCATTGGCTCCCTCCCGACGTCCCATCGGAAGGCGTCAAGGACCAGCTCCGCACGCCCACCATGCGGTACCGTGTTAGCGCCGGTGAAAAGGCGCGGGCGCTGTACTCAATACAATTGCACCTAGACCATTGGCATTGGTACTCAACCTCGCGTCCTTGCGATTCGCCTACAATGGGTATCATCCTCCTCACATGTCCAACCTGTTCCAAAACGAAACCCAATCCTTCTTCGTTCCGTCGGTTCGCGTCAAGACTCGGCCGCAGTTGTCCTTGACAAGGCGCATCAATTAGAGCAGTTCATCACGAATATGTAGAAAGAGGAGAGTCGCTCTCACCACAGAGATGAGCGATGTTCAGTCTCCTGTGGTGGCATTGCCCTACGAAACTCTATCGACCATCTTCGAGTACGCCCGTCCCAAACGAGATTTATATGACCAGCGGGAAGATTTCACTTTTCCGGAGAAAAGAAGGACGATCACTCCCAATTCATCGTTAGCTCCATTTTCTCGCATTGGGGAAAGGTCCCTCACACCACAACTTGTGGACATCCATAACGTTACTCCGTACAAGGTGAAGAAGAGCGCTGCGCTCCTGGACTTTTGCTTACACCCCCACAACAACTCTACTCTCCGTAGGACTCCGCTGTTCAAAAGACTGCGAATTAACCACCAAAACCCTTTATCCAAGTTATCACCTCGTCATTCACAGCCCTTTGAAAATCAATACCCTCCATGTCGTCAGACACGCGATTTGTGCATCTCTCCTCTTTATCCCAGCTCGCAACCTGCACACTCGACCTCAGCCATCCAAGTGACCATAACAAACAAGAAACGTTCAAATTCTCCCCCAATACTCTTCACTCCAACGCTTGGTCATCGCTGATTCGTCTCGACGAAAGCAAGCACACTTAGAAATAATATGGTTGAAATCACTAACTTGCGCCTCCGCCGCGCTGATACCATGTCCGCGATCAAGACACTCTTACAATGCCCCAACTTTGTCGAGTTCCATGCCGGTAGTGACGAGTCCCCGTCACCCTTGTTATCCTTATAGCCTTTCAACACCTCCAGATATTTGATTTACATGCCTCGGATTGTAGCTGGAGTCGTGCTCTTACTCAGCATCTCGATCTTCCCATACCGAGGGAGTTGAAGTGGGGCCGGGATTTCAGGTGATATGAATCTCACTACTCCATGCGGCAAATTCCGCTGAATCGACTCGAACCCCCCGCAGGTGTGGCTAAATGAGAGGATGAGTCGATTCACCCTTCCCCCCCCCCCGAAGATGACCGTTCGACTCGGAGCGTTTCAACATCCGACTAGTACTATCTTCAGGTGATGCACAAGATTCAAGGCGACTCAATCTCAATAGCGAGAAAAGCCCCGTAATACTTTCCATCCTGACACAACGCAGATGCGCCGTTATTGGGACGCCTGTATGGCTGTTGTTCTCTGAGTTCATTAGAGCTTGCAGTGGGATTCAGGGACCATAGGTAGTAAATGGGGCCGACATCTTACAGAGAAAAACTAAATATACCAAGGCGCAGTAAAACCTCCGCCAGATCAGTAACAGAGGAGCATCAAAGGGCTTTCCCATGAGGCTGTTGCTAACATATTCGACGCTCCATGCTGGTCCGACTGTATATATACCTCCGTCCCATCTCAATACTCAATTCCTACAACCTTCTGCATCAGCATTATGCCCTTCACAACTCTCGACTTTGGCTTGGCGCTCTTTGGCTTGTTGCTCCTTCGCCAACTTTACAGCCGGAAATCCCTGGCACCCCTCCCTCCGGGCCCCAAGGGATGGCCCTTGCTCGGCAACCTTCTTGACATGCCAGCCTCGAAAGAATGGCTAACTTATGCAGACTGGGGAAATAAATGGGGTGAGTCCTTCCCAGCTAAATAGTAAATGCTCCATCCTGACGATAGACCAGGTGATCTGATATCCATATCTGTCTTTGGCCAACGGATGGTCATCGTCAATTCTGCCAAGGTGGCCACGGACATGCTCGATAAGAAGAGCTCCATTTACTCAGACCGTCCAGTAGTACAAATGGGAGGGGAAATGATCGGGTGGAAGAACGGTCTCGGTTTGTTACCTTATGGATCCCGTTTCCGCAATTATCGTCGGCTCTTCCATCAGCTCATCGGTAGCAATGTCGCCATGTCACAATTCCACCCTGTCGAGGAGATGGAAACTCGTAAATTTCTCAAGCGTTTACTCTCCACGCCGCAGGATTTGTCCGCACATATACGCCAGTACGTATTCTGTAAACCTCATCTTATGATAGTATTTGTTGATGTAATGGGCAGAACTGCTGGGGCAGTCATACTTCGCATCTCATATGGCTACGAGGTCAAAGGGAAAGATGACCGGTTCGTACAACTGGCCTAACTTGCTGCCGAGCAGTTTTCGCTTTCAATGGCCCCGGGGGGGTTCTTTGTAAACCTAGTGCCAGCGCGTAAGTTCCACTACACAAGTTGCGATGGGAATAGGGCTCACTTCCTTTTCTGCAATAGTGAGCCGGCTTCCCGATTGGTTCCCTGGGACCAACTTTAAGAAGATTGCCCGGGAATGGACCGTAACCCTCAACCAGATGATCGAAGAACCTCACCAGTATGTCAAAGACCAACTGGTAAGGTTTTTAGCAGGGGAATAAATCCACCACGCCACTTAACATCTCGTCCCCTGCAGGTTTCTGGAGCTGCAGAACCGTCGTTTACAAGCAAGCTATTGGAAGAACCTGATCTGACTCCGCAGAAGGAGTTCGACATCAAGTGGTCGGCAGGTTCTCTCTATGGTGGAGGCGCAGACACTGTAAGCCGGTACTGCCGCACGGCCAGCCTGAGTTATATGCTAAATGGCTACACAAAACAGACTGTTTCATCTATCTATTCGTTCTTCAAAGCCATGATACTCTTCCCCGAAGTTGCGGCCAAAGCTCAAGCGGAGATTGACACTATCGTGGGCCAAGATAGACTCCCTTTGTTTGCCGACAGAGACGCATTACCGTTTACCAACGCACTTGTACTTGAAGTTTTGCGATGGAACGCTGTTGGACCAACAGGTACGTTCATTCTTTTCCTTTGCATCTCACGGAAGCTGGAAATGCCATATACAAAGGTGTTCCTCATGTCGTGACGGAGGATGATGTCCACGATGGCTACCTCATCCCCAAAGGATCTGTTATTATCACGAACATCTGGTTTGTTTTCTTCCTTCCTTCTGAGATGTGCACACAGAAATTAACTCAGTCACGCTACAGGAAAATGTTGCATGACCCGGACGTATACTCAGACCCCATGAAATTCAATCCCGACCGGTTCCTTGGACCCAATCCAGAACGCGACCCCCGTAAAGTAAGCTTCGGATTCGGTAGGAGGTAAAAAAAACAGTCTTCCCTCAATATCTCTGAGATCCAATGCTCACTCGCTCTGTCTTTTTTTTTCGAACTGCAGAATCTGCCCAGGTGGGACCCATATTCTACACCACAACATCTTATTTTCTGACGACCAATTTAGGACAAATCATGGCCGAAGCATCCATTTTTATCTCATGCGCCATGACCTTGGCTGTGTTCGACATCTCAAAGCACGTCGAAGACGGAAAGGTGATCGAACCCGACATCGATCAACTCACTGGAACTATAAGGTACGATAAACGTTTTCGAAAAAAGAAAACAAGTCCAGGTAAAATTCATGGTTTTCTGTTTTACAGCCATCCAACACCATTCCAATGCTCGATTACACCGCGGTCGGAGAAGGCTCTCGCGCTCATCAATGCTGCTGAGATTTGACTGAGTCCTTCCCCCATTTCTATGGGATTCGGAGGGTGGTTTAGCGACCGAGATGCCGTCAGTGGGTGAGGGGAAGCACAATTAATAAATTCCAGCATTTTCCGTCACAATAGGACAGCTTACCCTTATCTGTCCAACCTGTACCAGCACCATTTTCTACCAATGAACTCATCAATTATAAGATTAATGAAGGTGGCAACAAATAAAAGCTTTCTGGCTTGCTGATTTTTATAAGCAGATTGGAAATTCCTGACTCATTGTATGTATGTACAGTACTCCCTACCGCCCACAGCATTTGAGCCACTCTCTACAGTTGTAACCCAAATATTTAGGAGTCAGGACCAATATCAGGCTGGATCTGCCAGACTAATGTAGGCACGTAAAGGTACTGGTACCTATCCCGGGCCAATCGCTATGCTCTACGGTTTAGGCTCATGTGCTATTGAATAAGGATGATTCTCAGCGGCAGATCTAACAGGTCAACGGAGAGGGGGTAATGAAATCACCGAGTCTCTTGCACTTCCATCGGCATAAATTGTCAGGCAGAACCATAGGAGCGCCGTGTGATTACCAGATTACTACCTAGTATCTTCGAAAGGAAGTGGCGAGATATGTTGAGTCTGCTGTTCAGTTTCCGTGCGCATCGAGATCTGCGCCCACGTCCCATCAATGCCTCCGACTTCCGCACCTGCACCCACAACGACTGCAATACCATCACCCACAGGGACAGACGTGCCACATGTGTGGTCATCATCTTTTTTATCTTATTCCTTTCTTTATTTTGTCTCCCGACTCCCTACTCTACCCTTTACGCTCGGTTTTCGCGATCCCAACATCACCGAGCTAGGACAAGCCATTCAATTACCGCATGTCCACCCTCTCCTTTATTCATTCCCCCAGTTACATATGAAGCTTTTCATTCACTCGGGTTTCAACCACGCTCAATAGATTAGTCTAGTTTATGTCAGTACGATGCGACTACGGAGGAAAAAAGGAATGAATGATATTCCCCCAATTCCTCACAGAGTTTTCTAGGTCTAAAGGCACGCAACGTACGATCAACGTCGCACTCGCCAAGTCCTTCGCCACCCATCACATCTTACACCTCCTTCAGCACCACTCCAATGCTTGTTCATTGTAAATTCACCTCGACACACTTGGAAGTACTATAGTCGAAAATCACTAACTTGCACCGCCGCGCTGATCCCGTCCTCACGATCGAGTTTCTTGGGCAGTTATGAGTCCCTGCCACCGCCGGACAGTCCCATCACCTTGTGGCCCTGTGGCCTTTCAGCACCTCCAGATATTTGATTTACGCGCCTCAGATTGTGGCCGGAGCTGTGCTCTTTCTCAGCACCTCGATCCCCCCATGCCAAAAGAGTTGAAGTGGTCATTATTTCGCTACTGGGAAACAGATTTTCTTTTCCCGTTTGTCACCTACCCTGATGAGGGTTGATCTAGCCCACTACGACCTTCAGTATATCCGTAACGATTCGAATATTGAACATCCGAGGGTGTCTTGCGGTCCCGACGAAGTCAAATCATTACTCAGGAAATTGATACACCGCGCGGCCCGGCGCTACAAAAAGTTCTGTCGTCACCGCTTTTCCGAGGTTGAAGGAACCGGTGTTGAATAGCGGTACCTTCTGTGGTCCACCACTGCTTTCAAATCACCCGTTGTTGTTCTTGGAGGCACTAGAAAAGCGACTGGATTGGGGAGGCGGTTCATTTCTCCTGCAGAAGCTGAAGGCGCTCGTTGCGGGTGGTTTTAAATTGAGGGTCGTTCAACATTATGGTGATGTTGATTGGCTGTAGTGATTACACCTTTTCACACCACGGGGCTGTTTCTACAACCACAAAAATAGAACGCATGTGAACTCGACCGGTGAGCACGTGGGAATGAACTTGTACCACCGACATCGAGACATACTTGCAAGAGGGATAATAACCTGCGAATAGGGGAATCTGAAGCAAGGATGGTGGAGGATTGTTAGATGAGGTGGAGCGTTGTCAAGAAGGAAATGAGACAGTAATTGTTGGGGAAGGATTCCCCGAAGGTACCGATTTCTTATACTAGTCAAATATATTCTCTCCATATGAGGTATAGCGACGAGATTACCAACATGGCACAGGAGAGAGGAACGGAAATAAAGAAAATTTCGTTACTATCTACAGATGAAAAAACATGAGGAACGTTTATAACAGCGATCAAATGCTAAGGTCCGAGGTCCGCCCAAGATCAGAAAAGGTGGCGTGCCGTCGCCCATACGTTATACAACCCCTTTTCCACCCCTAGACCTATTGAAATAATTATTTTCTTGTACCAGGGCTGATCCATGATGGTTTCTGACGCACGTACATTTAGTGTCTGAAAGAAAGTACCAGGACCCCCTTCATTGATCGTATTACACTCAAGCGTGGACTCAACTCCGGCGGGTGTTGTGAATCTCACTACCCCATGCGGCAAATTCCGCTGACTCGACCCGACTCTCCGCAGGTGTCGCTAAACGAAAGGATGCGTCGGTCCATTGTCTTGTTTTCTTTCTGAAGATCCTACCGTTCGACTCGGAGCGTTTCAACATCTGACTAGAGCCATTGTCAGGTGATGCAAGATTCAAGGCGACTCTAACCCAGTGGCAGGGAAGGCCCCGTAGTACTTTCCATCCTGACAGGACGCTGATGCGCCGTTATTAGGATATCTGTATGACTGTTCATTCTCCGAGTCCGTGGTCATGGGTAGATTGAATCCAAACCTCAAGAAGCTGTCGGTCTTTCGTAACCGCAGGTCATCGGAAGTACACTGGAGCGCCATTCCCGAGGTGGCACATTTCTCTTCGAGAACCGCGTGCAGCTGATCATCACGCTCAAGATGCATCTCCACAAGGTCATCAAAAGTTTCAACAACGTCAAATATGATATCATGCCATTGTGAACTCCCCTTTCTGTAAATCTTCCGCAATGCTTCCGGTAATGACTCGCTCCACCTAAGCGGCCTCGGCCATGGTTGAGAGTGCTCGGTGGAGTGATTTGTCATCGCTACAGTAATGTGAGGGTCGTAGGAGGCTATAACAAAATAAATCTCCTCGCATAAATCATTGGGGATGCCGGACCATGCTTAGGGTCGGATGACATCTCCTAAGTTAGCCCCGCACTCATATTCACATGGGCTCTAGAGTTCCGAGCGCGATGACCTCCCTCTAGTGAATAGACAATGTCTTGCTGAAGTAGTATCCGAGATCAAGCGCCACTGACTATCAGGCTTCCTCGAGAACACGAGATCTTCCAGTGGATGCAGGGATCATAGGCAGTAAATGGGGCCGACAGCTTACAAAGAAATACTAAATACGCAAAGGCACAGTAAAACCTCGATCAGATAAGCGACATAGGAGCATCAATGGGCTTCACATGGGGCTGTTGCTAACATATTCGATGCCCCGTGTTGGTCCGACTGCGCTGAACGGTGTCGATGTCCGGATTGGCGCGGCAGTCAAACACCTCCAGGATTCGGGAAAGAGAGTTATTGATTGTATATTTTGGCTCCTAGTTCCTCCGAGGGCTTAATCCACACTGCATCGAGCGTCCCCATTCCTATTCGTCCTGTGTGCGCAGACGCCGGCCCGTTTTATGCTGCGTATATATACCTTCGTCTCATCCCAATACTCAATTCCTACAACCTTCTGCATCGGAGTTCCGCTCGTCGCACACACCAAAAGATTCCTCATGATCGGGACCTTCACAACTCTCGACTTTGGCCTGGCACTCCTTGGTTTGTTCGTCCTTCGCCAACTTTATAGCCGAAGACCCCCAGCACCCCTCCCTCCGGGCCCCAGGGGATGGCCCCTACTCGGCAACCTTCTTGATATGCCAACCTCAAAAGAGTGGCTAACCTTTGCAGAGTGGGGAAACAAATGGGGTGAGTCCTTCCCAGCAGTCGTGAATGCTCCATCCTGATGATAGGCTAGGTGATTTGATATCCCTATCTGTCTTTGGCCAACGGATGGTCATCGTCAATTCTGCCAAGGTGGCCACGGACATGCTCGATAAGAAGAGCTCCATTTACTCAGACCGTCCAGTAATACCGATGGGAGGTGAAATGATCGGGTGGAAGAATGCCCTCGCTTTGTTGCCTTATGGATCCCGTTTCCGTAACTTATCGTCGGCTCTTCCATCAGCTCATCGGTAGTAATGTCGCCATGTCGCAATTCCACCCTGTGGAGGAGGCCGAAACTCGTAAGTTTCTCAAGCGTTTACTCTCCACGCCGCAGGATTTGTCCGCACATATACGCCAGTACGTATTCTGTAGACCTCATTTATGATAACATTTATTGATATAATGGGTAGAACTGCTGGGGCGGTCATACTTCGCATCTCCCATGGCTACGAGGTCAATGGGAAAGATGACCGGTTCGTACAGCTGGCCGAACTTGCTACCGAGCAGTTTTCGCTATCAACAGCCCCAGGGGGTTTCCTGGTAAACATGGTACCAGCGCGTAAGTTCTACTACACAAAGTACGATGAGAATAGGACTCACTTCCCTTCTTACAATAGTGAGCCGGCTTCCTAATTGGTTCCCTGGGACCAACTTTAAGAAAATCGCCCGGGAATGGACTGTAACCCTCAACCAGATGATCGAAGAACCCCACCAATATGTCAAAGACCAACTGGTATGTTTTAGCGGCAAATGAATCAGCCACACTACTTAACACCGCGCCCCCTGCAGGCTTCCGGAGCTGCAGAACCGTCATTTACAAGCAAGCTATTGGAAGAACCTGATCTGACTCCGCAGAAGGAGTTCGATATCAAGTGGTCGGCAGGTTCTCTCTATGGTGGAGGCGCAGACACGGTAGGCCATTATTGCCACACGGCCAGCCTGAGTTATGTGCTTAACTGATTACACAAACCAGACGGTTGCATCCGTCTATTCGTTCTTCAAAGCAATGATACTCTTCCCCGAAGTTGCTGCCAAAGCTCAAGCGGAGATTGACACTATCGTGGGTCGAGATAGACTCCCTTCGTTCGCAGACAGGGATGCATTACCGTTTACCAACGCACTTGTACTTGAGGTTTTGCGATGGCACGCTGTTGGACCAACAGGTACGCTCATTCTTTTCCTTTGGATCTCACGGAAGCTGGAAATGCCATACACAAAGGTGTTCCTCATGTTGTGACGGAAGACAACATATACGATGGCTACCTCATCCCCAAAGGATCTGTTATTATCACGAACATCTGGTTTGTTTTCTTCCTTCCTTCTGAGACGTGCACACAGGAAATTAACTCAGTAACACTACAGGAAAATGTTGCATGACCCGGACGTATACTCGGACCCCATGAAATTCAATCCCGACCGGTTCCTTGGACCCAATCCAGAACGCGACCCCCGTAAAGTAAGCTTCGGGTTTGGTAGAAGGTATAAAGTCTTCTCGCAGAATCTCTGAGATCCAACACTCACTCGCCTCTTTTTTTTTTTCGAACTGCAGAATATGCCCAGGTGAGACGCGGATTGTACACCACAAATCTTATTTTCTGACGAATGATTTAGGACAAATCATGGCTGAAGCATCCATTTTTATCTCATGCGCCATGACCTTGGCTGTGTTCGACATCTCAAAGCACGTCGAAAACGGAAAGGTGATCGAACCCGACATCGATCAACTCACTGGAACTATAAGGTACGATAAACGCTTTCGAAAGAAGAAAACCAGTTCAGATAAAACTCATGTTTTTTCTGTTTTGCAGCCACCCGACACCGTTCCAATGCTCGATTACACCGCGGTCGGAGAAGGCTCTCTTGCTCATCAATGCTGCTGAGATTTGATTCGCTCCCTCATTCAACGAGATTGGAGGGTGATTTGGGGGCCATGACGCCGTCAGTGGATGGGAGGGGTAGCACAAACTAGCGTGATTAGTTAATTCCAACATATTCCTTTACTGTAATAGGACAGCTGATCCTTAACTGTCCAACCTGTACCGGCACCATTCTCTACTAATGAACTTATTAATACCAAGATTACTGAAGGTGGCAATAAGTCAAAGCTTACATCTCTCCTCTTTATCCCAGCTCGCAACTTGCACATTCGCCCTCAGCCATCCGAGAGACCATAACAAACAAGAAACGTTCAAACTCTCCCCCAATGCTTCACTCCAACGCTTGGCCATCTCAGATTCGTCTCGACGAAAGCAAACACACTCAGAAAGAATATGGTCGAAAATCACTAACTTGCGCCTCCGCCACGCTGATCCCGTCCTCACGATCGATTTTCTTGCTGGCAGTTATGAGTCCCTGCCACCGCCGGACAGTCCTGTCACCTTGTGGCCCTGTAGCCTTCCAGCACATCTAGATATTTGATTTACGCACCTCAGATCGTAGCTGGAGTCGTGCTCTTACTCAGCATCTCGATCTCCCTGTGCTGAGGGAGTTGAAGTGGGACCGGGAATTTTCTCATTATTTCGCTGCTGGGAAATAGACTTCCTTCTCCCGTTTGCCACCTACTCTGATGAGGGTTGATTTGGTCTACTCCGATCTTCGGTGTACCCGTGACGGGTTTGAATATTAAGCATCTGAGGGTGTCTTGGGGTCCAGATGAAGTCAATCATTACTCAGGAATTTGATACCCTGCGGGGGCCTGGTGCTGCAAAGAGTTCTGTCGTCACCGCTTTGCCGAAGTTGAAGGGACCGATGTGGAATAGTAGCACCTTCTGTGGTTCACCACTGCCTTCAGAATACTCGTCGAGTCTTGGAGGCACTGGAAAAGCGACTGGGTTGGGGAGACGGCTCATTTCTCCTGATATTGGAGTGGGCCTCAATGGCTTGGTTATACCGTGCTTGGACGAAGTTGGTGCTCGTTGCAGGCGGTTTTAAATTGAGGGTCGTTCAACACCATGGTAATGTTGATTGTTGATTGGCTGTAGTGATTATACTTTTTGAGCCACCTCATGGGGCTGTTTCCACAACCACAAGAATAGAACGCATATGGCCCCGACCGGTGAGCACGTGGGAACGGATTTCTACAATCGACATCGAGACAAACTTGCAAGAGCGATAATAGCCCACGGATAGGGAAATTTGGAGCAAGGATGGTGGAGGATCGTTAGATGAGGTGAAATATTATTCAGAAGGGAACGAGACAGTAATTGTTGGGGAAGGAGCCCCACAAGGTACTGATTTCTTATACTAGTCACATGGACTTTCTCCGTATGAGGTATACCCACGAGATTACCAGCATCGCATAGGAGAAAGGAACGGAAATAAGACACCTTCATTGCTATCTACAGATGAAAAGGATATGAGGAACATTGATAACAGCGGCCGAATGTTAAGGTCCGAGGTTCGTCCCCCAACATTAGCAAAAGGTGACGTGCGGTCGCTCCCACATTACGTAGCCGCTGGTCCAGCCCTAATAATCATTCTCCTGTACCAGGGTTGTTGATCCATGCTGGTATCCGACGTACATACATTTAGTTTCTAAAAAGAAAGCACCAGAGCCCCCTTTCTTTATCGCTGATACACTCGAGCGTGGACTCAACTCCGGCGGGTGATGCGAATCTCACTACCCCATGCGGCAAGTTCCGCTGACTCGACCTAACTCTCCGCAGGTGTCGCTAAACGAAAGGATGAGTCGATTCATTCTCTTTCTTTTAAGATGAACGTTCGACTCGGAGCAGTCCAACATCCGACTAGGACAATTTTGGGGTGGTGCACAAGATTCAAGGCGACTCTATCTCGATAACAAGAAAAGTCCTGTAATACTTTCCATCCTGGCACAACGCAGATGGTCGGCCTTTTGTAATCGCAGGTCGCCGGGAGTACACCGGGAGCGCTATTCCCGAGGTAGGCGTGTTTCTCTTCGAGAACCGCGTGCACCTGGTCGTCAAAGGCTTCAAAAGCATTATATATGATATCATGCGATTGTGAACTCCTCTTGCCGGAGGTCCACTGCAATGCTTCCTCTTATGACTCGCGCTAGCTAAGTCGCCTCGAGAGGCGCCTTAAACTATCCACTTCAGCCATGGTTGAGAGTGCCCAGCGGAGTAATTGGTCGTCATTACAGTAACGCCGGGGGTTGTAGGAGGTTGTAGCAAAATAAATCTCCACAATCTTCCCGCATAAGCCAAAGGAGGCGCCGGACCATACTTAGGTTTCCTAACCCCATACTGATATACACGTGAGCTGTAGAGCTCTGAACGCAATTACCCTCCGCTAGTGGATAGACAATGTTTTGCTGAAGTAGTTCCTTAGATCAAGTGTCACCGACTATCAGGCTTCCTCAGGAACGCTAGATCTTCTGGTGGATCCAGGGGCCATGGATAGTAAATGGGACCGACAGCTTGCAAAAAAAAGGAAAATATGCCAAGGCATAGTAAAACCTCCAGATATGCGACAGAGGAGCATCAATGGGTTTTCACATGAGGGTATTTTTAACATATACGATGCCTCGCGCTGGTCTGACTGTGTTGAACGGCGTCGGTATCCGGATTGGTGCGGCAGTAAAATGCCTCCAGGATTCGGGAAAGAGAATGACCGAATGTGTGTTTTGGCCCCCAGTTCCTCCGAGGGCTTAATCCACACCGCGTCCAGCATCCCCATTCCTAGTCCGCCTGTTTTTCAAGACGCCGGCGAATGTATGCCGCGTATATATACCACCTTCCCATCTCAATACTCAACGCCCACTACTTTCTGCATCAGCATTACTCCCTTCACACACGCTGACAGACCCCTCATGATCGAGACCTTGACAACTTTCGACTTTGGCCTGGCGCTCGTTGGCTTGTTGCTCCTTCGCCTACTTTACAGCCGGAAGCCCCCAGCACCCCTGCCCCCGGGTCCTAAGGGATGGCCCCTACTCGGAAACCTTCTTGACGTGCCAACTTCAAAAGAGTGGCTGACTTTTACAGACTGGGGAAACAAATGGGGTGAGCCCTTCCCAGCTAAATCGTAAATGCTCCACCCTGACGGGAGAGCAGGTGATTTGGTATCCATATCTGTCTTTGGCCAACGGATGGTCATCGTCAATTCTGCCAAGGTGGCCACGGAAATGCTCGATAAGAAGAGCGCCATTTACTCAGACCGTCCAGTAATACCGATGGGGGGTGAAATGATCGGGTGGAAGAATAGCCTCGGTTTGTTGCCTTATGGATCCCGTTTCCGTAACTATCGTCGGCTCTTCCATCAGCTCATCGGTAGCAATGTCGCCATGTCGCGATTCCACCCTGTTGAGGAGGCCGAGACTCAGTAAGTTTCTCCAGCGTTTACTCTCCACGCCGCAGGATTTGTCCGCACATATACGCCAGTACGTATTCTGTAGACCTCATCTTATGATAACATTTATTGATATAATGGATAGAACTGCTGGGGCGGTCATACTTCGCATCTCACATGGCTACGAGGTCAATGGGAAAGATGACCGGTTCGTACAGCTGGCCGAATCTTGCTATCGAGCAGTTTTCGCTATCAACAGCACCAGGGAGGTTCTTTGTAAACCTGGTGCCAGCGCGTAAGTTCTACTACATAAGGTACGATAAGAATAGGACTCACTTCCCTTCTTGCACTAGTGAGCCGGCTTCCCGATTGGTTCCCTGGGACCAACTTTAAGAAAATTGCCCGGGAATGGACTGTAACCCTCAATCAGATGGTCGAAGAACCTCACCAATATGTCAAGGATCAACTGGTAGGTTTTAGCGGTAAATAAATCCACCACACCACTTAACACCGCGTCCTCTGCAGGCTTCTGGAGTTGCAGAACCGTCATTTACAAGCAAACTATTGGAAGAACCTGATCTGACTCCGCAGAAGGAGTTCGACATCAAGTGGTCGGCGAATTCTCTCTATGGTGGAGGCGCAGACACTGTAAGCCATCACTGCCACACGGCCAGCCTGAGTTTTGTACTAACTGATTACACAAACCAGACGGTTGCATCCGTCTATTCGTTCTTCAAAGCAATGATGCTGTTCCCAGAAGTTGCGGCCAAGGCTCAAGCGGAGATTGACACCGTCGTGGGCCAAGATAGACTCCCTTCATTCGCAGACAAAGATGCATTACCGTTTACCAACGCACTTGTACTTGAGGTTTTGCGATGGCATGCTGTTGGACCAACAGGTACGTCCATTCTTTCCCTTTGGATCTCACGGAAGCTAGAAATGCCATATACAAAGGTATTCCTCATGTCGTGACGGAAGACAATATCCACGATGGCTACCTCATCCCCAAAGGATCTGTTATTATCACGAACATCTGGTTTGTTCTCTTCCTTCCTTCTGAGATGTGCACAGAGAAATTAACTCAGTAACGCTACAGGAAAATGTTGCGTGACCCGGACGTATACTCGGACCCCATGAAATTTAATCCCGACCGGTTCCTTGGACCCAATCCAGAACGCGACCCCCGTAAAGCATGCTTCGGGTTTGGTAGAAGGTAAAGAAAAGTCTTCCCTCAAAATCTCCGGGATCTAACGCTTACTCGTTCCGTCTTTTTTTTTTGAACTGCAGAATCTGCCCAGGTGAGACGCGGATTGTACACCACAATATCTTATTTACTGACGACAGATTTAGGACAAATCATGGCTGAAGCTTCCATTTTCATCTCATGCGCTATGACCTTGGCTGTGTTCGACATCTCAAAGCACGTAGAAAACGGAAAAGTGATCGAACCCGACGTCGATCAACTCACTGGAACTGTGAGGTACGACAAACGCTTTCGAAAGAAGAAAACCAGTCCAGGTTAAACTCGTGTTTTTTTCTTTTACAGCCACCCGACGCCGTTCCAATGCACAATTACACCGCGGTCGGAGAAGGCTCTCGCGCTCATCAATGCTGCTGATAACTGATTCGCTCCCTCATTCCTACCGGATTGGAGGGTGATTTGAGGGCTGAGACGCCGTCAGTGGGTGGGGTAGCACAAACTAGCACAATTAATAAACCCCAACATTAATCTGATAGGACAGCTTATCCTTAACTGTCCGACCTGTACCAACGCCATTTCCTACTAATGTACTCATCAATAACAAGATTAATGAAAGTTGGCAACAAGTAAAAGCTTTCTGGTCCATCAATATCTTAAAAGTGGATTAGCGGTTCTCGACCCATTGTATGTACCCAACCACGCGCAGCTCTCGAGTCACTCTCTACGGTTAAACCCATAAATTTAGGAGTCAGGACCAATATAAGGTTGGATCTGCCAGCGTGATGTAGGCACGTCAAGATACCGGTGCCTAGCCGGGCCAATCGCTATGCTATATGACAACGATTTAGACTTGCATGCTTTTGGATAAGGAAAGTTCTCGGAGGCAGATCTAATAGGTCAACGGAAAGGCGGTAATGAAACCACAGAGTCTCTTGCACTTCCATCTGCATAAATTGTCACGGCAGGACTAGAGGAGCGTTGTGTGGTTACCAGATTACCACCTGGTATCTCCGAAAGGAAGTGGTGAGCCAGGTTGAGCCTGTGTTCGGTTTAGCCGCCAAATCCGTGGAATCCAACAAGCCCATCCACTTGTACATACAGCACTGGGTTAGCCTTTGAAAGCCGAAGATAAATTACATTGGCGAGGTGACAAAATATGTGTGCCGCTGCCTCGCCAGATGAATAAAACAAATCCCGTTCAACCAGCCAGGATCCAGTGTTGGGCCCATCTCATCTCGAGACTCCGATTTATCGACGTTTCCTATCGAGGACACTCCAAGCATCCGTGCCACGATTGCGATGGCCATCTGTGGCTGCTCCCGTGCATGACTTCCGGCCAAGAACTAAATGATTTTTTCTGGTGCTTGTCCTTTGTATTTTTATTCCTCGAGAAGGTGTGAGGGAGGAAACTCGCCTACGTGCAGAATCCGTCCCTGCATCATTTTTTCATTTAGGTATTTAAGTAGCACATTTGTACTTAGATACCTCAGCTCCCAACGACGAGGATGTCTCCGCTGCCGTAAGGCCTCCGAAAGGCTACAGTGTAACCAGCCTGCAGTTTCCTTCCTCAGTCTCTCTCTCTCAGTCTCTCTCCCTCAGTCTCTCTCTCTCAGTCTCTCTCTCTCAGTCTCTCTTTCTAAAGTCTCTCACTCGACGGAGTTGTACTTGTACCCAGTTTCACGAGGCCGAGAAGACGAGCCCGTGGTCGTTTCGTCAACCACACCTCGCCCTTACGATTGTCTTGGAGGATGATTCTCTTTCCTACAAAGGACTGGACAAAATAGCTGATCTCTGCATTAATACCAATAGTGTAAGGGGACTATATCCCCTTACGCAAGGTACGTCTAGGGGTCTGTGGTTGGGTATCCGTGCTCGGCCTCTCTAGCCGATGCCCGATGCCTAAGCCCGGCCTCGGCCTTCGGCCACCCCCATCCCCGAGTCTAACCCACGTGCGACTGACGTTGTTTGTATATTGCTTGCGTACGTTATGTTCTAGTAGCTACGTAGTGTTTGGCTACCCGGTCTGTGCGCAGGCCTCTATGTATATAAGTAGTGTGGGTGTCGATTGTATTCGCCACCCAAATATCAACTTGGTTCCGGTGCTCTTACTTCCCCTAACAAATAGGAGATGCGAATGATGCGCCCTTTGTCACAACTAGGGTATCCCCATTTTCGTTCCAGGTGCGGCCTGCATGAAGTCCATCAGTGGGATTATATATCGTCATCTTGTGCCAGATGATGGGGAAATGCAGCCCGAATGAGAGAAGCAAGGGATGGACCATACGCAGCCCGACACAGCAGAATTGATGGCTTGAGCGAATAGAGATCCATCCCAAAATTATACATGCCTAATTCCAAACAATTGATTATGGACTCAAACAACTGGGGATGATCGAAGAATGAGAAACACGAGACAATGCTTAAAGTACCGAAAATGCCTCATGTCATGGGTGGTACCTCCCTGCATTTCTGAACATGCTTGAGTAATGATAAATCCGTAGCCTCATCTTGTGATGATTGGCATTGATGGTGGAGAAGGAGAGCTTGGGTGAAATATTGTTCAGCTTCATCCAGCTGACCCTGTTGCAAATACACTTCTCCCAACAACCAGACATCATCGGCCTCACCAAGCATGTCATGCAACTGCTGATGAAGCTCCATTTCTTTCTTGCAAAACAACTCAGCTTCGTCTAGCTTAGCCCCAGGCCATCACAAATACACAACTCCCAGCATCTGGACATCGTAGGCCTCACCAAGCATGTCATGTGACTGCTGATGAAGCTCCATCGCTTTCTTGAAAAACGACTCAGCTTCATCTAGCTTATCCCATCGCATATATATGTCTTCCAGCTTCTGGACATCATAGGCCTCACCAAGCATGTCATGTGACTGCTGATGAAGCTCCATTGCTTTCTTGAGAGACAACTTGGCTTTGTCTAGCTTATCCCATCGCAAATATATTTCTGCCAGCTTCTGGAGATCATTGGCCTCACCAAGCATGTTATGCAACTGCTGATGAAGCTCCATCGCTTTCTTGAGAGACAACTCGGCCTCGTCGCACTGATTCCATTGAAAGTACACAATGCCGAAACACACTGTGCATGTAAGATTGATGATCCAACCACCTTCTGTTGCAGTGCCAGCTTGATGATCTCCAAAGTGGGATTGCCCATGTAAGTGCACCAGAGGGTATAGTCAATGGATGTGGAGACAATCTTCTCATCCACTCCATCTTTCTTGAGCATTTTTGTCAACACTGAGTGTATGTTGAGGAGTTCTGGTGGAATTATGTTATGGCCAGCAGGGTCTGTGTAGTTCACAAACTGATTCATCATCTTTGTGTAGAAGGTGCCTAAGCAGTGGTCGAGGGATTGATCCGTCTCCATCTTCATGCCAAACTCATGGATCAGCACAAGCATTCAATATCTGTGATTTCCCTCAGTTCCATCAACATGGACGAGTGATACTTGTTGTAGGGACACCAATGTCTCCCGTGGGTGGATGCTTTCTGGTAAGTGGCTTTGGAGGTCATCAATGGCCTCCTGTCGACACTGGGAACCCATCTGGAAGGCTCGATAGCATGATAAAAACAGGGATGGCGTTTTGATCTGCCTGCATACGAGACTGTGCACCGACAGATAAATGGAGGCATCGAGATTGGATAAGTGGTCCTTGGTGCCCATCCCTATAGCCTTTGTCTGTATCTGCTGCCATCGTACCCACAACGATTCAGAGCTCTCGTTGTCTTCTTGTAACTGGGTAACAATGAGCATCATGACCAGAGGTATCCTATTGGCAACTTGAACCAATTTCTCGGTGAACTTGTCCACAGGCACTTGAGACTTTTTGACTATCAATTTCGAGTCGACGTTGTTACCCGGGTTAGGGGTTCGCTCTTGAGTAGCACAGGGTTCGACACAGGATGTCTATACAGACTTGGTCCTGTCCTACTGAGCGTGACTTAGAGACGACGGAGCACTATAGTCCAGCCGGTTTAAAGGCAAAGAGATATAGGAGGCAAGAACTGTATAACACTAAGATAAGGATACAAGGTATTGTACTATATCCTTATATACTCCTGAGTGTGGCTGTACTCCTACTATAATAGTTTGGACCAGAGTAACTATGAGTCAGAGATAAGAAAACATGAGGCATATACTAAGAATAGTCCTTCTGATGTACACTACTGATGGTTTCATAGTGACATGGGAATATAAACTAAAAGTAACTGTCCTTCTGATAAGACTTCTGATAACATTAGGTCCGTTTCTAGAGTTGTTTTCCATACAACTTGTTAGTTTCCTTCTTCCGGGTATTTGGCTAGGTAATTTGGTTCATAGTAATCGATCTGTGGTTGGTCGGTGGAGTCTGGTCTGGGGGGAATGATGGGAGAGAAGGTGGGAGTGGGAGTTCTGTGAAGATCGAGTATAGTGGCAGTTTCTGGGGATGGAGGTTGTCCTGGATAGAAAATATCATATAGAAGGCGTCTGAAATGGGGGCTTTCTATCCTTTCTTCTGGTGGGGTGGTTGGGTTTTCTTCAGAAGGAACTGCATGGTTCTCCTGTAATATTTGATTTGGCCACGTCATTGTAACATTCCTCATAGTAATCGTCATGGGTGAGGTCAATGTATCAATGGTGAGTTGTGGGAGTGGTCGAGGGACGGGTTGTAGGATTTCTGGAGTAGGGGGCATGTCAAGTCTTTTGACTTGGGCATTCGGTTTGTTTATGGTGCAGTTGGAAGATGGTGCAATGGGGGCATCTATATTTGATGCAGTCGTATGAGTAATGCCCTGGGGCATATTGCTTGCATCCGAGGCAGGCAAATTGGGGGCAATCCATGGCCCAGTGTCCTGTGTGTCTGCATTGGATGCAGACTGATTGGTCGGTGGTTCGGGGGTTGGTTCGTGAGTGAATGGGGTTGGGGGAGTTCTGAATCAGGACATTGTTATTGGCAACAGTGTGGGTGGTGTCTTTGGTGGGGGTGAGAAGTCTGAAGGGATTTCTGACACTGGTGGGCTTTCTTCCCTTGTTGGGGATGGTGGTGATGATAGCGGCAGTGGTCATCATAGTAGTGGTGGGGATGGTTGCGATGGGGGGCTGCGAGGTATATACCTCATTTTGTTTGGGTAGGTTCTTCGACACCTTGGACATGAGGCCCAATCTTGAGTGGAGAAGTCGCTCGAGTGATTCTGCCCAGGCATGTTGCATATTGTACGCAGTAGCGAGAGCCTTAGTCTGTCGTACGTGGTGGGTATAGTCGTACCAGAGTTGTCGGTCGTATTCTGAAATTGAAGTGTGTTCCAATTTAGTCATAAAGGCTCTGTTGGTGGCAGCCTCGCACAGATCTCCATCAGAAGGGTGATCTGGTCCATATGATCGTACTCCAGCTGTATGGTATCTAAGGGAGGCAGCTGGGGCAGCTGTTGGTTCTGGGGTGTCATTGGGGTCAGGGGTCTTGTCCCTGGGGGAGGTGTAAGTTGCGGCGAAGGTGTGAGAGGGGGTGTAGGGAGACAGGGCTGGAATGGGAGTTGTCTAAAGTGCAGTATGTTCGACGCTTGCATTGTTGACGATGATGATTGAGGACGATGAGGACGTTGGTGAGGGTGTTGTTGAGAAGGGGGGAGTGGTTTGAGGGCGAGCAAGATCGAGGTTCATGGGCATCTTTAAGTACATTTGGTGTGGGAGCGGAGTTGTCTTTGGTTGGTTCTGGTGGGTTCCTGTTCTTTCTGGAGAATTCCATGGGCTTCTTTATACTCAGTTAAGTATTCTTCGGCATTTGCATGGAGTGTTTTGTCGGTGATCCATTTGTTCTCCATGTGGGAGTATCCTTTCCATTTGACGTAATATTGGAGTTTTCCGTGGTGTTGGCAGTGATTTAGAATGGCTTCTATTTCATATTCTTCTTCTTCATTGATGATGTCTGGTGGTGGTGGAGTTGGATGAGATCCATATGCTTCTGTTTTGGTATATGGGGTTAGAAGGTTTCTGTGGAATACTGGGTGTATTTTCCATTTGATCGGAAGTTTTAGTTTGTAGGTGAGTGGCGATAAGACTTCTGAGATAAGGAAAGGTCCTAGTCATTTTGGGGATATTTTGTTGGAAATGAAGGGGAGTTTGAGGTTTTTGGCTTCTAGCCATACCTTTTGACGTGTTTCAAGGGGTTTGACAGTTCTTCTGGTTCTTTGTTTCATAATATTGGCGGAGAGTTGATGTGCTGTGTGTGCTTCTTTTCTGGCATCATCAAGGAGTCTGATGCGTTCGTCTACTGATGGAAAGTTCGATGTTTCCATTACTGTGGGTATTGGTGGAGGATTGTATCCCATGATTAGTTCGAATGGGGATTTCTGCCTTGAGGCATGTATTTTGGAGTTGTGTGCAACTCGGCGATAGGGAGGGTTTCTGACCAGTCAAGAGGGTTTCTGGTGCAGTATATGGCAAGGTAGGTCTCGATTTCCTGATTGTATCATTCGGTGGAACCATCTGTCTGGGGATGGTATGCAGTTGAGAATGCCTGTTGGATGTTTAGATGTTTGGCTAGTTGTTGGAGGGAGTTGGCGGCAAATCTGGGGTCTCAATCTGATATGATTTTATCAGGTAATCCAAATCTGGTGAAGACTTTTTCTATTAATAGTCGTCCGATGTCATCGGCATTTGATCGATCTGATGTTGGGATGAAAATTACCCCCTTCGTAAGGCTGTAGTCCACCACGGACAATATCGCATTATGGCTGGCGCTAGGTGGTAGACCAGTGATAAGGTCCCATGAGATCTGGGCAAATGGGCATCTGGAGGAAGGTGGGGGAATTGGTTGAGTCAGTGCTTGATCCAGTCTGCATATGATTTTGTGTTGCTGACACTCGGGACAGCCTTTGACGCAGTTCTTTATGAACGTTGACATTCCTGGCCAATAAACTTCTTTCTTGGCGAGGCGGTATGTTTCCTGTTCTCCAGGGTGGCCACATGTAGGGTGGTCGTGGTATCTTGCGATGACATCGCGTCTGAGTTGAAGGTCTTCTGGAATGATAACATGCTCTTGGAATGTGAGGAGTGAACCATTTGGGGTTGGAACTGTTCTGAAGTCTTTATCGGCGGTGTTAGGGTGGGTTTCCTTCAGGAGTTTGAATGCTTCAGTAGTTCTAGCATCGTATTTGGGTGATTCCATGATTCTTTCTTGGAGTTTCATATCGATAGTGGCGATAAAGAGGTGTTCTGGGTGTATTGTGGTCCGGTTTTGATCTTCTACGTTGATGGTGGCAACAAAGAGGTTATTTGGAAGCATGGTGACATCTTTGTTATCTTTATCCTCATCAGGGATGTGGTCTGGACGTCTTGATAGAGCATCTGGTGCAGGGATTTTTGATCCTGGGACGTGTTCTAATTTGAAGTTGTAGTCAGCGAGGGTTTGTACCCATCATGCTTGTCAGTGGTTGATTTTCTGGGGTTTGCGCCAGTATGTGAGGTTTTGGTGATCCGTTCTGATGCAGATGGTATGGGGGCTGCCAAGGAGGTAGTGGTGCCATTCTTCAAGGGCTTGGATAATTGCAAGAAGTTCCCTATCATAGATGTCGTAATTGTGTTCCACTGGTCCGAACGTCTTTGAATAGAACGATACAGGTTTCCGTATTCCGTTGATGTCGTATTGGTATAGGACAGCTCCTGATGCAAATTTGGAAGCATCAGCTTCTATTTCGAAGGGTTTTGTGGAGTCGGGCATGAGAAGTACCAGTTCCTTTAAGAATTCGTTTTTGAGCGTTTTGAATGCTTTCTGTTGTTCTTCTTTCCATTCAAATTTGTTCGATTTGGAAAGGAGTTGGTTCAGGGGTTTGGTGTGGTGGGAGTAGTTGCGGATGAACTTCCAGTAGAAGTTACAGAATCCGATGAATTTCCAAATGTGTCAGACCATTTTTGGCATTGGCCAGTCTTCTATTCCCTTGAGTTTTCCAGGATCCATTTTGATCTCGTCTGGCGTGATAATCATGCCAAGATATTCGAGTCGTTGTTTGTTAAACTTGCATTTCTCTGTTTTGAGGTAGAGGTTGTTTTCCTGCAGGATCTGCAGTACTTTTTCCGTAAGTTGGTCTGTTTCTTCCTGGGTTTTACTGTAGATTAGGATATCATCCATGTAGATGATGATTCCTCCTTTTTCCATTATCTCAGAGAATAATGTATCCATCATATGTTGGAATGTTGTGGGACTGTTGCAAAGTCCGAAAAACATGACAGTTGGTTCAAAAGACCCATGGGAGTCTTGAACACTGCTTTCCATTGATCACCATCTTTGATTCTGATGTTATTGTATCCTAGGTGGATGTTGAGCTTAGTGAAGTACTTAGCTCCTTTGAGTTTATCCATGATAGATGAAATCATGGGGATTGGATAGGCATTTTTGACAGTGTGATCATTTAGATAACGATAGTCTTGGCAGGGTTGGAGATCTCCTCCTTTCTTGGCAACGAAGAAAAAGGGTGATGCTATAGGGGATTTTGAGGGGTGGATGTACCCTTTTTGGAGGTTTTGTCTATGAATTCCTTTAGTGCTTTTTCTTCGGCAGGTGCTACTTGATAGGGTTTCATCAATTTTGCTTTGAATGTTGGTTTTAGTTCGATTTTGTGATCAAACTTCCTTGATGGTGGGAATCATTCGGAGGCTTTCTTGTTGAATATTTTAGCCCATCAGGTGAATCTCCGAGGGATCTTGGGTGGTTCCTTGTTTGATTCTGGTTGTTTCCCTTTTTGGTTCGTTGATTTTGTCAGGTTGTGTTGCTCATTGTGGAGCATTGTGGCATGTGTCGCTTTGGCATTTACTTCTAATGGGGTTAGAAGCATCGGGTTCATTTCTCTTTCTAAAGAGAAGGTATTGAGGTCAATATTTGACAGGTTGACGTATTCTTCAGGGCTTTTCCTCAGGGTTGGGAGGTTTTTCCAGCCATTATGTCCATGGCAATGGAGTTGAGTTTGACAGGTCGTCAGTAGGGTTCTGAGGAGCTTGGAGAAGTTTTGGTGGTCGATCTGGGGTTTCCAAGAGAATGTCTTGGTCTTCCAATTGATGTCGGGATTGTATTGTTCCAACCAGGGAAATCCGATGATGAGGTCTTTCTCACCGGTTGGGTTGGTATTGGTTCCTCTGAGGGAACATGTTCCTAGGGGTGCCATAAAGGGCATTGATTTGGCGGAAGTTGTCGTCGAGTTTATTAGCTTGGGTGTACCAAGCGGCGATAGTTGTCGGAGGGTTTTCTGATTTGTCAATCTTCATGGCAATACAGTGGTCGATTGCTTTGCAGTATAGATCGATCAGGGTGCGATCTTCATTTAGCCTGGATTGACGGACAAGTTCCTTAAGCTGAGCATTGAATTCAGTCATTGGTTTGCCTGCTTGGTGCAGGGTTTGAAGTCTGGTATGTGCATATGCATGTTCGTCTGCCAGGGGTGAAGTCAGCTCTGAGCCAGGCAGTGAAGTTGTCCCATGACTCCATGACTATGGGTTGCCCTTATTGGGTTTGGGCATTTCTCTCATGAAGGTATTGTCTAGCCCAGGCTCGGGCATCTCCTGATTGCATTGTCAAAAGGACAAATAGGGTTCTAGCAAGGTCAGTGTTGTAAGTGGTTGCATTAGCGAGCACATAAACTTCGCATTGGAAGATCCAATCTTCAAATAGTCTTCTAGTTCCATCAAAGGCGATGGGTTTGAGAAGTCCTAACTCCTTTGGGGTAGGTGTGGCAGCCATTATTTGTAATTGTCCAGGTGGCAGCGGCGGTGGTGGTGATGGGGGTTGTGTTGGTCGCAGAGGGGGAGCTAGTAGGGCTAAGGGTGCAGTTGGCACATGGTAGTGTGGGTAGTTGTGGATTCGGGATCCGATTGGTTGTCGTCTGTTATATAGACAGTTGGAGTCGTTATCTGCTGGGGGAGTCCTTCCCTGATTTACTGCGTACTTCGTGGTGTGTGAGTAAGTTTTCTTCCAATTTGGAAAGCTCTCTTGGTTGCTTGAGGGCATATTCAAGTCTTTGAAGTTTGTAGTCAGTTTAATGGGTCAACTTTAGCACGGTATTCTTCAGCTTGTTTGTGTCTTCTTTCTTCTTGTTTGTAGTGTTCCTTTAATTCTCTTTCTTGTTGTATTCTTTGTTGTTCTGCTAGTTCTTCAGCAAAACTTGTTCTTGTACATGTCGATGTACTTGGAGTGGGTGAGTCAAATGGAGATGGAGGATAGAATGGGGAGGGTGTTTGAGTGGGGATAGGGTTTCTTCTGGGATCCGGGTTTTGGGTTCCTGATCCTGAGATTCTACTTCTTGATTTGGGAGGAGGTGATGGAGTTTCTCGGGCCTGAGAACTTCTTTGGAAGCAGTGGTGGCAGTTGTCTAGCGATCGATTATCGCTAGAAGGATGAAAAATTGTGTTGCAATGATGGATATTTCTGAGTACAGGTTCCACTGATCTGACAACACAGCAGTGACAAGGGCATGTGATACTGTTCGAGTTCTAAGGTGATGATTTGGTAGGCGATGAGGGTGGCAGTGGAAGTGAAAACGAAAATGAGTAGGTAAGCCAGATCTTCTGGCGGGGAGAGGTTGAGGGACATAGCGATGGCTACACAGAGAGGCAGTTTTCTTTCGCACATTGTTTTGAACTGACCAGGGTACCTCGATGCATTCAGTACGTCGGCAGAGCAGAGTAGAGTGGAGGGCAAGCAAGAGATAAGCAGCAGAGTATCTTAGTGTTTTGTTACCTGGGTTAGGGGTTCACTCTTGAGTAGTACGGGGTTCAACACAGGATGTCTATACAGACTTGGTCCTGTCCTACTGAGCGTGACTTAGAGATGATGGAGCACTATAGTCCAGCCTGGTTTAAAGGCAAAGAGATATAGGAGGCAAGAACTGTATAACACTAAGATAAGGATACAAGGATATTGTACTATATCCTTATATACTCCTGAGTGTGGCTGTACTCCTACTATAATAGTTTGGACCAGAGTAACTATGAGTCAGAGATAAGAAAACATAAGGCATATACTAAGAATAGTCCTTCTGATGTACACTACTGATGGTTTCATAGTGACATGGGAATATAAACTAAAAGTAACCTGTCCTTCTGATAAGACTTCTGATAACAGACTGTCACTTAGCTCCTTTAAGGGTGGGGGTAACAGGCTTGAACCAGGCAACTCCAGAAGGGTGCTGGGTACTATGCATGGTGATAATAATGGCGAGTTCAGGTAGACAATCAAGGTGGGACAAGAAGCCCTCCATGTCCCTGTCGGATCTTCTCATCTTCCCAAACTGGTCTCAAAGTTATCCAAGCATAGGATGGTGCTATCATGGAACCAGGATAGAACAGTGTAAATCAAGTGTTCATTGCAATCAGAAGGCCGGATATGCAGCACATTGGCCATTTCCCAAATTAAGCCAGATAACAATGTGATTGCTTTGCAGTAGACAAAGTACTGCGAAGGGTATCGCTCAATCACTGCATGGTCATGTATAGCAGTCAGCACGAGTGTCATTTTTCCCATCCCGCCCATCCCCAAGATTGTGACCCGCAGTGATGGATTGCTAAGTAATGTTCCAATGACCATGTATTTCTCTTTGTCTCTCCTGATCATCTCATCTGGATGAGGAATGAGCTTGTAGAGAATACTGAATAGGGGGGGTGAGGATCAGGATGTTGGCTACAGATAGGACGAGGTTTGTTGTACCTTGCTGGACCTGAAGCTGCCTGAGCAGATTGAGGTGGATTAATGAACTTGAGTAGGAGTCCGGTCTGTCGAGGTGGGGTGAGAGCCAGCGGTATGGATGTGAATTCTGAACATACAATGAGATTCAGTGTTGAAGCTCTCAATGAGACTGGTCGTACTTGGCCAGAGTCTCGATTCTCGAACTCCGATTCACCAACTTATCAAGTTTCCCCTGCATGCCTTTTGGGGTTTTTGCCGTGAGCATGCAAAGTATTTTTTTCAAGGAGACTGAGCAGTGGATGAGCTAATCCACAAAGAACAACAAGAGATTGGATGTCGTTACCGGTTATACTCTCCCAATTTCTCCTCTGTATCTTTCAGCTGGTCCCTGTTATGTTGTTAGACTGGACCTCCAATTTCCAGCGAGCTTGTGCACCTCTCTGATCCTGATGATTTGAAGTAAAATTCCCGCAAACCCCTTCACTGTACTGGTAAATCTTTGAACAGCTTACTGACCTCCTTCGCAATCTTTGCCACTGGTATCGGTTAGGTTAATGGCAGTGGAGATGATGTGCTTGGAGTTTGATGCTGGTGGAATGGCTAAGGGTCCACTAAAGCCAGGCATAGTAGGTAATCCGTGAGCGGTCATAATTGTTGCTGAGGTTTGCGAGACGGTATGTCAGGTGGAAGTCACAGCTTGAGTCTTTGGGTGCCATTTTTCCTGTACAATGCTGTGTCTCCGGCATCAATTTTCCCACAAGCCCCAGACCATGGGAACATCTCGGTGTGACTACAAGTGCCTGAGTTATCCGTGTTGAGTGAGCCTGGGAATTCGTTTGAGAGGGAGAGAAGTAGCCTGTGGTAGACTCTCTGGAAAATGGATGTCTGTATCGAGATTTTGTGTTCAAGCTGTTTCCCTTGGTTGAATCCCCAAAAACGTATTTACGGACAATGGCGCAGTATTTCATTAACCCAGAAGACAACATCTTCCTGTTTTCAAAGCCTGAGCACCAGGACCCTTTGTATGCCACGTGAGATGATTCCCCATGGACAGTGATATCCCACAATACATGCACAACAGACTCTGTCACCGTACATTCTCTCATTGGTTCAGGGATTGCGATCGTTTGATGACAGCTATGTTATAGCCCCGAGAACAAAGCAAATTCAATGAGGAGTCGGAATAACAGTGAGTGAGACCTGCCTTGACAAGCGTAGGGTATGACGGGTTTAGAGGTCATCCAACTATGCGTAGAACAATCCATTGGGGCTGATCGGGATTTGGTGGGTGGTACAAAGTAATGAGTTAGGTGGGGGAGAGATTGAGAGCGGGTAGGTCAACTACTTGGATCTGTGTGTGGAGGGGCCTACCCTCAGGGCTAACCAAACAATACACGCAAGCCTGGTTGTTTGGGAGGTTCTGACTCCTGAGGTCAGGTTTCACTAGGACAGAAATATATTCTTTTCATCTTGTCCATTCCCAGTGATACACAGCCTCTTGTTTGTCAGTAAAAGATTATCAAAGTGTTCTGTGCATGGATGCTGGTGTGCCACTATCCGGCCAAAGCTAGCCGCATTTGTCAATTCAGCTGCGTGACAATTTTCAAGGCTTAGAATAGCCCATCATATCCTAAACCTCTTTTGAGTCTGGAAACACCATATCTTAATGCCGTGGTCCATTATCGCTGCGTGGTGATATCCAATTGACGACCCCAACCTACAGAATTGGCTTCTGTGATGATCCTGGTATTCCATACAATGTTCGATGAGCTAACGGACAGCCTGTGCAGGATTACTAAAGTGTAGAGCCCGTCATCTGAACTGTTGAACCCCGTGTTCAAATAATAGAGTGCGCCATCAAATTTCCTACAAAGCAAAACATGAAAAACATCATCACAACTTTACTTCTTATCCGACCAAATTATCCATAACTACCCTGTTGTCCGCCAAGGGCCTGACAAACCTCCCATCGACAGTACATGACACTGGATAACCTTGCCTCCATTGGAAGCGGATTTGGCACTGGCAACTCTTCTGGTATCCAAGACATGATGGAAGGGCAAGCCACAGAGGTAGGGAAAATTGATGTGATGGATCGGGTCAGGTTGAGAAAAGGGGATGAGGGAGCCAAGAGATCGGGAGAGACCATAGTGTAGGGAAGCCATGACAATCATCAGAAAGGTCAAGGTAGGCTGGTGGTCTGTCCGCTCATGGGGAAAACGAATACCAAAGCACCGCGATGGGCGAAGCAGGAGGTCAGTTCGTGAGGTAAATGAAAGGGGCCACGGGGATCATGGATCGGGCTAGGAGAGATTTGAACACATGGTTGAGGATGATGAGTGTAGGGTTGTGTATGGAGCCGCTTGGTGGTTGTGGCGAATTGGGAAGAGCAAGCTTTGAATTGCTCATTGAAGTGAGGGCAATTGGCAGTGTGTTCGAGAGGGGATGCGAGGTACGACCGCTACCGCTGGTCGTTATGGGTTTTGACCCAGACATGTTTGAAAGAAGGTGAAGGAATGAGTGCACATGGCACTTTTTACGAGACTTGGGGTCGTATTTTTTCTCCTCCCTATTCTACACATCTGAACCGTATTTAAGGTAGATAGGGCATTTTGAGCAGAAAAGCTGAAACAAAAGCGATAATAATAATAAAAGAAAAGAAAAGAAAGGAAAAGAAAAGCCAGTTGAATGGCTCGTCAAGTGGCTCAAAAAGCGACTGTGCCCGCCCTACCGACAATGGCCCCTGCCTCGGCAGGACCCTCGCGTTCAGGCGAGGATACTCAGGCCTTACTGGCCCGGATCGGCGAGCTTAACCGCTCGATCGGTTCGCTCTCATCCCGCCTGCGCACCCTTGAGGATCGCACCTCGACGGCTGCTGCCGGTCCTACTCCAGCTGTCATCCAAGCAGCTACTACCCAGAAGGGTCGCTCGCGGATCTCCGCGGATGTCCCACGCACTTCTAACCGCCCGGGCCCCACTCGCCCCGCGGTAAAAGGCACCTCTACTGCCCTCCCGCTGTCGGCTCACTACCCACGGGACGACGAGGCCGATCGCTATCAGGCCACCCTTGTCATCGCCGACGACATGGGTGGGCACGTGGTTGGTCGCGGCGGCCGCGGCCTTAAACAGGTCGCCGACATTAGTGGCGCTCACCTCCGGGTCTATTCTGTGGCCACGGATGGTGCCGACGAGCGCCATGTCTCTATCAGGGGGACCGAGCAGCAACTCGGTGATGCCCTTGTGGTATTAGGTAAGCGGATTGCGCGCAAGCGCGTCCACCTTCCCAAGACGAAGAAGGAGAAGACAACGGCGACTTCCGGCCCCGCCCCAGCAGCCCCCGGACCGTCCGCTCCTGCAGCGGCGCAGGCTCCCGCTCCAGC
Organism: Lepiota brunneoincarnata; assembly: GCA_023014365.1. NCBI lineage: Eukaryota > Fungi > Basidiomycota > Agaricomycetes > Agaricales > Agaricaceae > Lepiota > Lepiota brunneoincarnata. The sequence goes on along the minus strand of JAEBUN010000022.1, from coordinate 679,885 downwards.
TCGTGTGGATCCCACTGCCTCCGGCTCTGCTACCCCGGTCCCTGACTGGGCGCATCCGGGTGCACGGTCTTCCTCGCAGGCCTCTTCTGTCGCTCCCACTCCCCCCATGATCTCTACCCCGGCCAGCGTCCCATCGACTACTATGCGTACGGCCGCACCTACTCCCACCCCTATGCGCTCGCCCGCGGTTTCTCGGCAACCGTCGCGCGGCTCCCCTATGCCCATCTCTACCCCCTCCGGTGCGTCTACTCCCGGAGTCCCATCAGTCCGGATGGGAAGCGCTACCCCTACCCCGGCCTTGACCCCGATGGAGGTCGACAGTGTCATCTCGACCTGGGGCCAGGGACTTCCGCCTGTCGCCTACCCGGCCCGTCTCGACTATGCCCGTTCCCTTCTGGCGGATGGGCTTGTCATTCGGCTCGTGGATGGTCGCTGGGCTCGTGCTGCTTAGGACGAAGGAACCGAGTCGTCGGGTCATCGACTCTTAAGAGGGGGCTGGTGTAAGGGGACTATATCCCCTTACGCAAGGTACGTCTAGGGGTCTGTGGTTGGGTATCCGTGCTCGGCCTCTCTAGCCGATGCCCGATGCCTAAGCCCGGCCTCAGCCTTCGGCCACCCCCATCCCCGAGTCTAACCCACGTGCGACTGACATTGTTTGTATATTGCTTGCGTACGTTATGTTCTAGTAGCTACGTAGTGTTTGGCTACCCGGTCTGTGCGCAGGCCTCTATGTATATAAGTAGTGTGGGTGTCGATTGTATTCGCCACCCAAATATCAACTTGGTTCCGGTGCTCTTACTTCCCCTAACATCAATGACATTGCGGTCATGTAACTCGAGCGTGGAATGAAAACGGAGAGAAAAGAGAAAAGAAACATATGAGGGGCACATACTGTGAGACAGTGGGCCTTCAAGGGGCCCTTTTGTAAGGCATGGATACCCACCCAATATGCAGAGTTGGGGCGCGGATGTGTGGGTGGCATGGCGATGGACAAATTTGACGTCGGAATGAAATGTCAGATTTGAAATTCTGAAGTTGGGAAATTGGGTCGGAATGAGGAGACGTCTGAAGATTGTCTGTCTGGACTAGTGAGGAGAGGTTGTGCATTGGTGGCTCTGCTGCAATTGCATGTCCAATCCCTACATCATACAGGCAGATGTTCCAGTCTAAAGCAAGTGAGTCACTGGATACAAATCTACTTATTCTGTGGAGCACAAGTCAAAGGGATATCCACGCATGGAGGGCATCGAGCGTATGATGATCCAACCTGCTAGTACAGGTATCAATTAACAAGGGTGAGCAAGGTAAAGTGAACGGATTCCTTATGGTCGATAGTCGAGTCCCCAGAGGGCAATGAGTATAGAGGAAGTCAGGATTGTTGCAGTTGGGACCCCGTAGCATCAGAGGAAGAGGTGAATGACTTGGGGGGCTGAGTGAGCATGCACCCAAGACAACAAACCAGGAGCAGCTGTAGGCACTGAAAGAGTTTTCCTGAATCATGTGGCTGGCCGGCAACACTGCAATTGAAATACTCAATATGGGTTCATACAGGGTAGATAGGAGTTGTAAACTTACAGATAGTGTTATGGAATGTGTTGACCAGATGAGCCAGACCGAAATTAAAGGAGCGAGAGTAGCCCTGCAAGACTAATAGAAGAGATTGTAGCCCGGAACAAACCACAGGAACTCCCCATTCCACTTCCATCCTTGCATATTCAAACCCTTTCTCTCCATTCCTATCCTTTTCCCTGAGCACCATTATAGACTAAATTTCTCCCCTGTCTATGGGTCTTTCTATGCCCTACAGGTGGCCTCTCATTATGCTTTCCTGTATCTTTCCTAATTCTTCACTCAGATTGTGGCAAAATTTTCCTATTCCCCCTTATTTCACCCTCTCTGTCTCTCAGAACCATCCTAATACTCAGAATTTTATATCTTTCTGTCCCTTTCGAGCATTGGAAAAAGTAAATCTATCATAACATCTATACACAAAGAAATGTTTCAGAGGCACGTCCTCCAGTCAATATACAACCAAGTTTCTATCTCATCCTCTCCCAGTCTCTCTCAGATCTCTCTCTTCCCCGAAACAGGTTTCTCGAGGTTCTGAAGCCCAGTGACTGTTCCATTGGTCACGCTCGCCTCTTGTTTCACCGTGTTTCACTTCATTTTGCCTCGCTTCATTCCATCTGACCAAGCAAAGGTCATGGCCACTGCACTTGCTCTGCACCACTATACTGGCTGCTGACCCTTGCTCCCTGCTCCTGCATTTCTCGCCCACACATGCACCCCGAGCTGCAGTGTGTCTGTATAGACCCGTGTTTTGTGGCCGGACCCCATAGAGGTTGAGCCTGGATCTCTTACCTAAGTAATGCATTGGTCATCTCCAAAGAGAGGGGCAATTAGCTACAGAAGTGTGGGGTGTGCTTGATCCTGAATTTCCAAATTCTTGCAACAAGACAAATTGGAAAATAAACTAGTAACACTAAAACTTCCAGGAATGATGCCAGCTTGTTGGGAGAAAACATGGGAGAAAAAAGAATCCTGGTCATATATTTAGAAATAACTATGAAGGAGTGTACTCAGAGGATAAAGGGTGTTTGCAGCTCATGGGTTGAATCTTAGTCAAATACTTTTCATGTAGAACATATTGAAATACTAAGTTGTTGCTAGCATATTTGATGCCCCGTGTTAGCCCGATTGTATTGAACGGTGTCCAGATTGGCGCGGCAGTCAAATGCCTCCAGGATCCGGGATAAAAAGGGATTGAATGTGTATTTTGGCGCCTAGTCGTTTCCCTGAGGACTTAATCCACCCCGCGTCCAGCAACACCATTCCCATTCCCCCCTTGTGCCTCGAGACGCCGGCCCGTGTATGCCGCGTATTTATATACCTCCTTCGCATCTTAATATTCAACACCTACAACCCTTCGTATCAGCATTACGCCCTTCACACACGCTGACAGACTCCCCATGATGGGGCCCTTCACAACTCTCGACTTTAGCCTGGCATTCTTTGGCTTGTTCCTCCTTCGCCAACTTTACAGCCGGAAGCCCCCAGCAACCTTGCCTCCGGGCCCCAGGGGATGGCCCCTACTTGGCAACCTTCTTGAAATGCCAACTTCAAAAGAGTGGCTGACTTTTGCAGACTGGGGAAACAAATGGGGTGAGTCCTTCCCAGCTAAATCGTAAATGCTCCACCCTGACGGGAGAGCAGGTGATTTGATATTCATATCTGTCTTTGGCCAACCGATGGTCATCGTCAATTCTGCCAAGGTGGCCACAGACATGCTCGATAAGAAGAGCTCCATTTACTCAGACCGTCCAGTAATACCGATGGGAAGCGAAATGGTCGGGTGGAAAAATGTCCTCGGCTTGTTGCCTTATGGATCCCGTCTCCGTAATTATCGTCGGCTCTTCCATCAGCTCATCGGTAGCAATGTCGCCATGTCGCAATTCTACCCTGTTGAAGAGGCCGAAACTCGTAAGTTTCTCAAGCGTTTACTCTCCACGCCACAGGATTTGTCCGCACATATACGCCAGTACGTATTCTGTAGACCTCATCTGATGATAACATTCATTGATATAATGGGTAGAACTGCTGGGGCGGTCATACTTCGCATCTCACATGGCTACGAGGTCAAAGGGAAAGATGACAGATTCGTAAAACTGGCCGAACTTGCTACCGAGCAGTTTTCGCTATCAACGGCATCAGGGAGTTTCTTGGTGAATCTGGTTCCAGCGCGTAAGTTTCATTACACAAGGTACAATAAGAATAGGACTGACTTCCCTTCCTGCACAAGTGAGTCGGCTTCCCGATTGGTTCCCTGGGACCAGCTTTAAGAAAATCGCCCGGGAATGGGCCGGCACCCTCAATCAGATGGTCGAAGAACCTCACCAATATGTCAAAGACCAACTGGTAGGTGTTAGCAGGGAATAATCCACCACGCCACTTTACACCCCGCCCCCTGCAGGCTTCTGGAACTGCAAATCCATCATTTACAAGCAGGCTATTGGAAGAACCTGATCTGACTCCGCAGAAGGAGTTCGACATAAAGTGGTCAGCAGGTTCTCTATATGCTGGAGGTGCAGATACTGTAAGTCATTATTTGCCACCCGGTCAGTCTGAGTTTAGACTAAACCACTAAATATATCAGACGGTTTCGTCCATCTACTCATTCTTCAAAGCCATGATACTTTTCCCTGAAGTCGCGGCCAAAGCTCAAGCGGAGATTGACACCGTCGTGGGCCAAGATAGACTCCCTTCGTTCGCAGACAGAGATGCATTACCGTTCACCAACGCCCTTGTACTTGAGGTTTTGCGATGGCACGCTGTTGGACCAAAAGGTGCGTTCATTCTTTCCCTTTGCATCTCACGGAAGGTGGAAATGCCAAACACAAAGGTATTCCTCATGTCATGACGGAGGATAATATCTACGATGGCTACCTCATCCCCAAAGGATCTGTTATTATCACGAACATCTGGTTTGTTTTCTTCCTTCGCTCTGAGATGTGCACACAGAAATTAACTCAGTAACGCTACAGGAAAATGTTACATGACCCGAGCGTATACTCGGACCCCATGAAATTCAATCCCGACCGGTTCCTTGGACCCAATCCCGAATGAGATCCCCGTAAAGTATGTTTCGGGTTTGGTAGGAGGTAATAAATAGTCTTCTCGCAAAATCTCTGAGATCCGACACTCACTCGCCCCGTTCTTTTCCTCAAACTGCAGAATCTGCTCAGGTGAGAGACAGATTATACGCCACCATATCTTATTTTCTGACGATCTCCTCAGGACAAGTCATGGCCGAAGCTTCCATTTTTATCTCATGCGCGATGACCTTGGCTGTGTTCAACATCTCAAAGCACATGGAAAACGGGAAAGTGATTGAGCCCGATGCCGATCAATGCGCCGCAACCATCAGGTACGATAAACACTTATGAAAAAGAAAAGAACAATCTGGGGTAAAAACTCTTGCTTTTTCTCTTTCAAAAGCCACCCGACACCGTTCCAATGTTCGATTGCACCGCGGTCAGAGAAGGCTCTATCGCTCATCGATACTGCTGAAATTTGATTGGCAACCCATTCCCAATTTCTACGGGGTTGAGGGGGTGAATTGGTGGTCGAGCCACATCGAGTAATCCTGAGTTGAGGGTAGTAAAGCGTTCCGGTCTATTAATATCTTATAAGCGGATTAGAGATTCCAGACTCATTTTTTGTGCCCCCCTACCACGCACAGCTTTCGAGCCACTCTCCCCAGTTGAACCCATAATTATACTAAGATTTAGGACCAATGCCAGGTTGGACCTGCCAGCGTAGCGTAGGCTGAGGTGGCCGGGGTAGTCAGGTTAAGTTGTAGAATGAGTGCCTGAGTCCCCGTTTATCTTCTTTACCGACTACGACTGCTATCGTCATCACGCTGTGAATCACCAATAATCAATCACAATGCAACCAGAAAGCCCCTCTTGTCGGTGGGTTCACCGTGAACATTGGTACCGTGTCGGGGAGTCCAATTATTCGAAAGCGAAAGAGAGCCACGAACCTAACATTACCTTGTACTTGCCGAATCCGTAAGAGCATGTCGCAAAAAAAGAGGGTAGTTTCTTCGTATTCTGAGACCCATAGAGACAAGCCACATAGGGTCAAGGTCCTAGCTGCTTTCTTTTAAAGACGCCGAACTTGGTGCTGTCGCGCCTCTTCTGGGAGAATCATGCTAAAAACTCTCCTTTCAATTTCGATGTGGTGGTCCAAGCGTCACTTTGGACTTCAGAATTGGGGTTGTCATCAGTGATTATTTGGGCACATAATTTCTCGGCAGGAACAAGACTTCCGTTTGGTAAAACTTATTAGAATTCCTGGAACAAATCTGCATTGATACTAATAAATGTGGATGACAGTGCTCTTTGTCAATGAGAGCTTCAAATAGGTTTAGACAGATACGTTATTATCGTCCCCCGCCATTGATGTCATCAGCTTAGGCGGCACGTGCTCCACTTTTCTCTAACGCCTCTTACCCAGCAACTCCCATCTTTCCATCATGCACAACCCTCACCAGGACAGAAACGCACAGCACAAACCCGAACGCAGACATTTGCCAACACAACCCGCGCCAGACTTTGAACTCAAGCCAACCAAGGCAGAGCTTGAAGTCACGTCGCGGCGCCAGTCGCCACGATCGGGGATTCAAACGCCAACGGGGGAACCCGAGTCCTCCCCTGCTGGTCATAATCCTCCCGGTGGTGATAGTCCACCTGCTGGTGATAGTGCACTTGCCGGCGACAGCCCTCTCGCCGGCCCTAGTCCTCTGGCTGGTGATAGTCCTCTCGGCGATGACCCCCTCGGCGATGACCCCCTCGTTGGCGAAAGCCCCCTTGCTGATGATCCTCTTGCTGGCGAAAGCCCCCTTGCTGGTCGTGACCCTCTTGCTGGCAATAGCCCTCGCCCAGGCCGCGATGCCCGCACGCCGTAAGCATTCATCAAAGACGTCATCATGTCACACTTCACCGACGAGTCACCGATAGGGGGGACGAAGCAGACTCCGGTAGAAAGGGATGAACTGCGTTGTTTCAGCACGGTGAGCCCCAGCCGTGTGGGTTCTAAATGCAGTGCCTATCTTGTTCTAGTTTGTTGGCCTGATTCAAATACACAAAAGATCTTGCAGATGTCCAGGAAGCGATTTCTGGCCAGCGGGAAGCTATCAAGTTTACTCTTTCCAAAACACGCCAGCCTGCCGGACCTGCTCAACAACCTCAAAGAGCTTTATTCAATCTTCGGTTCTATCTCACCCCTAGCCATGCAAAGATTAAGGAGGCGAGATCCATCCAGCGAAGATATGCTGACATCACCCCTCCTCGTCATCCAAACCTACCAGCCAGGCTCTCCAATATCAAGAATCCATTCCTTGTTCGATCCAGACGCGTTGGAGACCCGCCAGATATCCAGGAGGCGATTACAATGTAGCAGCAGGCCGTTTATCTTGCACCTCCCGGCCACCTCAACCTTCCCACCATACGCAGGAGCCCCAGAGATTCATCACAAACCCGGGCCCTACTCACGGGCAGGGTTGGATATATTTCTGAGGTAATGGATATTCCTGGCCGCCCGAACCAAACCTGATAAGAGAGGATGTTGTCGATGTGATGCAAACACGACAGCGCTCGTACGTTGTTGAGCTTGATGCCAAGGAGTGGGAGAGGGTGTAAGAGAACGTTCAGAGAAGTCTTCACCCAAAACTGTTTTGCGTTTACCAGACCACTCTTCCTATTTATTAATCATGATGGATTTCGCTCTTGCCCAGTGTTAACGAGAAAATTTACGCAGTGACACATTGAAACAGGAGTCTATCTAGTAGGTCACTAGGATCCAAGTAGGAAAACTGGACCCTAGAAATTTCGGCACTCTACCTATGTACACCTATTTACTAGGGAATGAAGGACGATCTTACCGAGGTGCCCCTGGAAGAGCTGGAGAGTCATGGGTAGGGTGGCGTAAAGTGGCGCTACATTCTTATCAGGTCTAATCAGGGACATGGCAGGATTCCCATGCTCCTTGGACAAGAGTTGCTCAGGAATCGTTACCAAACCAATATCATACATCATCAATCATACATCATCATGGGAGCAGGAGAAGACAACAATTTTGGAAACAAAAGATGCTAAGATCCTTCTATCCCCAGTACCAGCTACTCGACGAATCCTCTCTTGGGTCTTCTCTCCTGCTTGCAAGGGAGCCAATTCACCGAAACCTCAGACTACTAGTGGTACAGCATATGACACCTGCCCCTCCCTGGCAAGGTTCAACTCTACGAAGTGGCACCATAGCCAGATTATCATTGATGTAGTCAATATTCAATGAATGGAAAAGCACAAAGGGATGAAGAGTTTTTTCGTCCTCGGGATTAAACATAATGTCGGGGACCCGGTCGGAATCATGTCTGCAGTTCCTTTCCGCAGGTACTGCCTCCACAAAATTAGGGAGGGTCCACCTGATAGCGGCAACCATCGAGCCTCACCACACCCCCACAAAACTCATCGCCCCGAATTAGCTGCTCCCTTAAGAGGCCTCACCCTCGAACACAAATCCGAACTTCCTATCCCACGGCATCGAACCTTGTCTTTTGCCTGAGATTCCTAGTGATATGCAGTGCTTTCTCCGATGACCGATCCGGCTATTTGTGTCCGAGGGTACCAATGGGAGGCCAGCATCATTGACCTTTAACACTCAGCGCTCAAGTGCTCAAAGGTCGAGCTGCGGAAGCATTGAACAACAAGAAATTTGCCTCCAAGTACTCACGTATAAATATGAGGGAGGCTGGGAAGAAGCGCTCGACTGACTTATGTTTTCTATTCAATCTTTTTCACTACACAGTGGACGTATTTCCTTCACAGGCAATGCTCGTTTGTATCCCCATCGATGATGGACAAAATCACATTTGCTCTGTCCTATGCATAGCTCCTTGGCTCCCACATCTTAGTAAATATAGTTACAGTCGTTTATCTGATCCTGTCTGCATCTACTGCAATAGGGGCGATTTTCACATTTGTAATTATTATCTGGAAGTGCGTAGAATTTTCTGCCATTTAGTGGAATCACCAGCAGCATGCCAAGCAGGACCTACCATAACATCGTTTGCACGGATGGTAATCCTGGTTGCCTGGTTCAGCTCCCGGCTTAGCGGTTGGAGTTTCCTGTACTGATATTTAGTGCAAAGTCCAAGGTGAAGTGCAGCTCTTTCGTACTTGTTTAGCGGTTGGAGTTTCCTGTACTGATATTTAGTGCAAAGTCCAAGGTGAAGTGCAGCTCTTTCGTACTTTTTTGGTGTTGGTCATCTGAGGGGTTAGCGAATCAAGGATCTTGAAAGGATGTCCTTGCTTATATGCGGCGTGTGAGAGGCTGGGGTGTAAAGAAATCAGGATTTGGGTCCCACCAGTTTTTAAATCAGTCCATACTCCATAACATCTTAATGGAGCTGGGGCATGAGCCCCGAATGGAATCTGCATTCCACCTGATACTCTTGGGATAACCAGCGATATCTGCCCTGATAGTATTTGCGTTGGTATAGTCATTAGGGGAAATCACTTGCGAGAATTGAGGGTCGGTTCTCGGCCGGTTTCCGATATTGTCACCAAGAAATCCGCCGCTTGAAGGATCTATGATCGCGATGTGTCGGATGAAGACTCATGGATCTGAACGAGGGGCACCCATGCATATTGTACTAAAGCAGTGTGATTATCTATCTTAGAATGGAAGTTGATTTCACCGATGTAATTTGAAGTTTGTTGGCAACAGTTCAGAATTCTGGATGCCATGGAAAGTCATCCAATCTACCACAAATCAGCATACTCAAAATGCCCAGGCGAAAGGGTCTGGACACCTATTCAGACAATGTCAAGATTCACAAAAACTCATCTTCTCATAAAACTCACACCAAACTCAACTCCCCCTCTCTCTTCTACAACCTAAAGTTAAGCAGATGTGTCTAAACGTGCTATGGATCATGGTTGCTTCATGAAAGAAAAAAATGTCGGGTAGGGGATTGGAAAACGTAACAGATAAGTTACGATAAAGGGATGCATAATGCAGCTTTAATTGCCTGCAAAAGCCCTGAAACCTCTTTGCAGCCCTTGTCCGCTCCTCCGCCTCTTCTCTCGTTGGAGTATACCCAGCAGGGGTGACCAAAACATCGATCCTTGCAAGCCTCTTGCAAAATTCAGAGCCCTGCTCAAGCTTGAGAATGAGGAAATCCTCCAAAACAGTACAAACATCAACGACATCACCCTCATGACACTGCATGGATAGCGACTCGATGGGTGATCCAGCAAGGTTGGAAATGGTTTCGACGACGCTGTCAGCGGGGAAGAAGGAAGTGATGTGCAACTTGCGGAGATTTTGAAGCGGAGTTTCAAAGGACTCAGCAAAGAGGGCGTCATTGGAGATGGCCGTGGTGAGTGAGAACTCGTCGATGGTGGGACCTACGGCGGCCATGATCCTCTCGGTACAGAATCGGTTAAAATCCTCGTCCTCGTGGTAGCAGGCGCCGAGATCGAGGACTTGCAAGCGACAAGCGATGGGGGTGGTGACCCATCGCTCGTCTCCGAGATGGGTGTCTCGAATAGTGAGTTTTCGAAGGGTGGGGATCCGGAGTAGGGAAGGGAGACAGAGAGCTGATCCGAGGAGAGGGTGATCCGGAACATCCTCACCGCCTCGGACCAAGGGGATGTAGGACGTGCCTTGGAGCTCTGGTGCGTGCAGTTCGGAGCGGGTGACGCGGTCGAGCGAGAGCTCTTGGAGGTTTAAGCACGAGGCAGCAACGGCGACAACGAGGCGCTCGCTCCTAAGAGAAAAACGAGTGAGCAAATAGTGGGGTGGAGCACCCGAACAAAGACTTACAAAGGACTATAGTCCTCGCTTCCGACGTTGGCAATAGAGAGTTGTTTGAGGTTGGAGAGGAAGGGAAAGGGGGTGATGACGCTCTTGTCGAGAGAGCCGGCGACGCGGAGGGCGAGAGAGGTCAAGCGTAGGCAGGCGGAGAGGAGGGAGACAACTGCTTCTGAGCGCTCTGCGAGGGAGATGGAGGAGGGGGCGGAGACATCTTCGTCGTGGGTGGCAAGTTCGAGGTCGACGATGTTCAGGTAGTAGCTGCGAGGAACACTTTGGAGAAAGCGCTGGAGAGCGCTGAAGTCGTCGAGTTTAATGGACTAGGGGGGGAGGTGAGAATGGAGCGAAGAGCAAGGAAAGAGACATACTCGAAAGCGGGCAGGGATGCAGGCCTGGTAGGTGGCCCGGTCAGTGTTGGCGAGGGCGTGGACGTCTACAGGACGAAGGGCAGCGATGACGGAAACCTTGAGCTCTGTAGGAAGAGATTGCCAGGAAGACATGATGATGATGATGATGATGTTTCTGTGAAGAGAGAGAACTTTGTATTTAACGCTTCATCAGCCATTTCTAAAATACATTCAAAAATAGTCCTGTTTGCTCATATCCCTCCTTTTCGTTTTTACATGTTTCCCGTCTCATCCATCATACCCATGTACATGGTAGCCCCATCTCCGCCTAGAAGGTCTTAGACCTACCATACACTGAGCATGGTCATCAGTTTTTGTGGGCTAAGGCTGTGGATGATTCCGCATGCATCACACACAGCCCCTCCGCCATATATATATACTTTCCAACACCAGGCTGGTTGATACCTCCAGCTCAGACTCCGCCCATCAGCGCCCCCAATAATCCATGTCAGACAGGAGCCTGGTACATACTGGACAACAGCAAGGATTTCTCAGCCATGCACACAACATTGTCATGCGCAATCCAGTGATGATCGATGTCAACTTCAATGATGATAGTAAACACCGTACGAATCGCTGTGCTGAATGATCTCACCGTACTGACTTCTGGCTCACTCGTAGTGGCATTCGAATCGCTCAGACAGAATACAATTAAAGGCGCACGATTCGATTCCTCCGCCCGCTATCCTCCTCCTCAATGTCATCCAGGAACCCGGAAATGCATCATTGAAAGGATCCGACATTGGTTTCGTGATACACGCCACCAGAGGAGACTACTCTGGCTCGTTGGATCCGCTGGAGTCGGCAAGTCAGCAATAGTCCAGACCATTGCTGAGTTGGAAGCAAAATCTCCCAATCTCATCCTAGGCGCAACCCTATTCTTTTCCAGACCCAACAACCGCAATGACCCAACCCGCGTCTTCATCACCCTCGCTTATCAAATTGCCCTCAAATGCCCACCATACCGCGAGTTCGTCACAGTACAAAATGTTTACTGACCCAGAACTCCCAGAGAAGTCTATGTCGACCCAGTTTGCGAACCTCATATTCGAGCCTTTCGTCCAGCGCAACATATTTCGGGGATCCGATCCCTTGCTGATATTCCTCGATGGTCTGGACGAATGCAACGGCGACCGCGAGCAATGCGAAATTGTCGGTCTCATCTCGTACCTTTCCCTCGCTTATCCGGACGCACCTCTTTTGTGGATCATCGCGAGCCGTCCAGAGGCTCACTTGAAAAGCATATTCCATCGCAAATCCGTCGCCCTGAGTTACGAAGTAGTGGAGGTTCCAGTCAATTCAGACCAAGCATGCACCGATGTCGAAAGGTACTTACGGAGCGAGTTTGAAAGGATTCGAAGAAATGACCCCATCGCACGCCTTCGCTCCCAGTGGCCGACAGAGGACGAGTTCCTCACAATTGCGGTCGCATCGGCTGGGTTGTTTGCGTACGCATCAACCGCAACCAAGTTTGTTGATGATCCAATTTTTGGAAACCCTGTTTCTGGGCTTCTCCTGTTAATTGCCACGATCAAAAAGCTACCCCAGGACCCGTCAAAAGGAAGGACGCACCCGTTGGCCCACCTTGATGCACTCTATACGTGCATACTCTCCCAGATTCCTAAAGCCATTTTACCCAATACCAATGCATTACTCAAAGGTCATGATGCTGTTTCAGCGCTACCGGGGAACAACCTAGTCTTTGTTTGTAATTGGGCAGGTATCACACCCCAAGATGCCTATGGGGCACTTCGAAGACTTCATTCCATTCTCGTCATCCCAACACCCGAGGAGGCTGAGGTATTGTAGGCTATCTTTTTATCACCAATCCTTCTATGAATACCTTAAAGATCCCAACCGATCGCATGAATTTCATATCAGCAATGTTGAGATGAGAAAGCACGAGCTGGACTGCTGTTTCCGCATCACAAAAGAGGCCTATGCAGGTAATTGTCCACGTTAACTCTGCAAAGCCAATCTTATTCTGGTTCTAGGCATGATCATTGGGGGAGATCAGTCCAAAGTAACTCTCTCCTGGCCCAGCAACAATTGTCAACTATTGCAGGGGGGCCTCAAAAGTCATGCAGCCCTAAGATTTACAGGTATTATTGACCGCTATGACCCTGACCTCGTCCTCCCCAAGCTTCGGGATCCGGCTATGCCCCAGATCACTACAAACATTCGATCTTGCATGGTCGTGGTTCAGGTACCACATTGACCCCCGATTCCAACATGAGAAAGATCCAATACTTACGACACCGACTGGTGCGTGTTTTTATGACACATCTAGTTGCCCCTGATCAACTAGTGGTCACTCAGGATCCGAGGATCCGTGCCGAGTTCGAACGACTGAATCTGCTCCGCCAAGTACCCATTGGAACTCTCGACTTGGATAGCCTCGTTTTTGGTAGAAGGGATGAGCGTGTATATACGATCTGTGAAACAGACAGCTATCGCCCACCCGGAGGATGTACCTCGGATGACAGGGTTCTACCTCCCCACCCGGGACCTGACAGGTGGATGGGCCCGAAAATGGTGAGCCAATACGTCATTAAAAGGGCATGATTTGTTGATCTGAGCATGTTGGGCCAGGTGGACTACAAATCTGAATACAAGTATTGGTGGTATAAACATGATATCACACCTCTACAAGCATTCCTCCGCAGTCTGCGCTCCATCCGAGCACATTTACCAAATACCCCAGTGTTGCTTTTTGGAACCACCAAGCATACCATTCTTATTTATGAATTCAGGACGCCTGATAGGTCTCAGTGCTGGACGTACTGTGCATCGATATCATTTCCCAAAGAGACGCTGGTCGGAGTCCGGTCGGGGCGATCAAGGTGACACTGTATGTAGATATTGTTTTCCTAATTGTACTATCTACGGTGAATCCGTTACGACGAGGAATGATAAAACTCGATACTGTGTAGGCCCAGAACCGTGTACCTCTCGACGGCACCTGAGGGAAGGAAAAACATAGAAAGGGTATGGGTGGGTGGATTTGTGGACAGGATACTAGGTATACACGTGAAATTGACAATGTCTGGGGCCAGGTAACATCCCTCTACTGTCTTCCCAGCACACTTCAGCTATACATACCGCTCGCCCACAATACAACCCCCCGACAGCATTTTACAAGTCATTTACATGAACCGAAAATCGGCTCCCAACTCTCCTGGACCAAAACCTTAACATCGTCCTTCAGCAATAAGGAGGTCCCTCTTTGGTCGGAACTTTCTTCTCCCATGTAACGAAGCAGATCAGTTTCAACCCTGATAATCCTAGTTGAGGATCAATGATGTTCCAGGCGGACTCACAATCCCAAAAGTTTTGACGTATCATAGCTCGCAGCGGGTGGTAGTAGAAGTGCTGTAGGACTAAACGATCCCCAGTTCAGTAATAGATATTATCTCACATTGCATACTCCCCAAGACCGGCGCACAAATGCTATGCTATGCATATCATCAAAGAGTCGTTAGGACACGTTACGGTCGTAAAAAAGAAAGAGAAAGAAAGAAAGAAAAAAAGTTCGGAACTGTAAATAGAAGCAGATATTGATTGTTAGTAATTACATTACACACAACATCAGTTCGCGTTTTCTTCTTGAAACGACAGCATAGAGCAAGCAAAGAACGAGAGGGGGGGTAGAGGGAACCAAGAACAACAACAGCACCTGGGCCAATGAATCCAAAGGGTGGGGGGGGGGGGCAGCGAACATCCAGCTACCTCACCTCCGGAATCCATTCCCAACAACATCAACACCAAGCCTCACACCAACACCAGTCCCACCAACCTTCACAACCGGTCGTTTCCCCAACACCCTCAACATCACAACACACACCCCAATCCCAAACAACACCGCATACGTCGACAAACTCACACCCAACCTCGCAAATTGTCGTATAAGCGTCGTCGCCGCCTTGGCCTTCCCGCCTCCGCCCTTCTTCTCATCTCGCAACGCCGTAGCGTCAGGCGTTGTTGACGCAGGAGGTGTTGACTCGGAAGCAGGATGGCGATAACCCAGCCACGCCGAAAGTCCCAACATGCCTGGAATCCGACTCGCACCCAACATCTTTTTCATTACACCCAAAGGCCAGGGTGCCCTCCCCCCTTCGCCTCTCCATCCTTTCATCCTTCTCCCTTTCCTCTATCCACCGTTCTACGCCCTCAAGCCTTCCTTGAAGCACCTCCACCATTTTCCTCGTCTCCCCCACACTCTTCTCCAACTCCTTCTCCCGCCCATCCAACTCCTCCATCTTCCTCATCCGTTCCGCACCATCCCTCTCCCTCCTCTCCACCTCACACTCTCGTTTCTTCAACGCTTCCTCGCGCTGCTCGTCGGTCTTCCGCGCGTTTCGGTTCGATGCTGAGGCTGAGGAGAGAATATATCCTCAATACTCCTCCTGCTGGTATTGCTAGTAACCGAGGAAGAAAGGAGGAACCCGCTCTCATCAAGATGCTTCACCGTATCCACATTCACCATCTCCCATGCCTCCGCACCACTCACCATCCTCTTCTTCCCCAACAACACATCCATACTCTCCTCCACCCCTTCCTTCCCCCTCTTGTTGAACCTCGAAGAAGGCTTACGCTCAACAACAGTAATAACCGCACTCTTCGGCTCTCTCAAACTCCCCGCTCTCGAATGACCCGCACTCCCACCACTACCACCACCACTCGCACCGCTCCCCTCTCTCGAATGCCCCCCACCCTCTTCAGCCATCGCTAAAGGCAATGACAAAGGCAAAGCCAAGCCAAGCCCAGCAGGCACCTCCTTCTCCAACACCGCCTCAATCCCCACCTCCTCATCCCCCTCCATCTCTTTCACCATCCCATCCTCCTCCCTTCCATGTGTATGTACATCCTCGTCAGGGGGAACAACAAGATGCCGATGACTCTCACCCCATGCCTCCACCCCAGACAACCGATGCGAATGCGCACGCGATAACGATATCACGCGTTTCCTAGGATTGTGTGGGCTCTCACCCATCCCGAGATGACCATGCATTTGCCCGTTACCCATACCAGTCGCAGTCGCAGCCGTAGCCGCAGGCAGACCCAATGGCGACGATGACGACGACGGCACCCTTGACTTATTGTTGCCGTTGCCGTTGTTATTGCTGGCAGTCAAACTCGCCACCCTCGACCTCGGCCGACTCGGACTCTGCCCAACAACAAGGGTATCATACCGCGGTCTGGGCTCCAACAACTCCTCCAACTTTTCTTCAAGCAACTTTGTAGGCGATTCTCGTCCCGCCCGACCATCCCGTGGTTGAGGAGCGTGTATCGGCATCGGCATCGACATAGTCCCAGGCTCAGGTCCAGGCAGCCCAACAGGCCCCGACTCTGACAAAACCATCTGGTGGTGGTGGTGCTGCTGCTGCGGGTATGGCTGTTGTTGTGGTTGTGGTTCAAGTGAAACAAATCCACCAACGGGCGGTTGTTGCTGTAGACCGTGATGACCCGATAACGACACACCACCACCAGTTTGAATATGCACGTGGTGAGAAGGGAGAGAGTGGATCCCATGAGGCGACGACGGCGCTCCCGAGCTCAATCGGACCCCCCTGTCGTTATCATCATCATCATTCGTAATAAGAATATGATCACCAGCGGCAGTCATCACCACGCCTTCGTACCCCTGCACGGGCGCCTGATAGATTTGGCCTGGATGCGGTGGAAGCGGAAGCGGTCGAACACTACCACCATTATCCAGAAGCGCATTGACGTACAGAGCGTCAAAGGTTTGGGTTGGTGGTGATGGCGCTGTGGATTGAACGGTGTTCATCTGAGCTCCAGTATGTTCAGGAGAGAAAGGTAGGACACCAGATGGAAAGGCGGAGGAGGAGGAATGGAGCAGGGGTGAGAATGGAGGAGGTGTTGGAAGAGGAGGACCGTATGCTGTTGGTATACTGGAAGGGAACAGAGCGCCAGGCTGTTGAGGAGAGGCACCAAACGCGAGATCGGGCAGGACGTGCGGTGTCGAAGGCGGATAAGGCAACAAACGAGGCTCTTTCACTGGCTGCTGCGGCTGGTCCTGCCCAGCAGGGGCAGCAGCAGCAACCGTAGCGGTAGCAGTATCCGATGCCATCGTGGAGGAAGATGAATGAGAAGGGAAAATAGCACTCCTGGGGCGGGGCCGAGAACGAGGTGGAGCAGCGATTGGTGGAGGTGGTGGAGGTGGTGGTGGAGGCGCATCCAGATCGGAGCCAGACTTTACAGGGCTAGCCGTTCGTTTGATAGGAGACCAACTACGCTTGCCCGGCGAAACGGATCTTGACGGGCCGCGTCCTCCGTTATCGACGAAACTCGAGCTACGTTCCTGTTCTAAAGAGGCGACCATCCCCCTGACGCGTCCGCTCCTATTGTCACGCTGCGGGTCTAAACGACAAAATCAGATGGGATCGCGGGTGAGCGGAAAGGAAAAGAGAGAGAGAGGGAGGGAGAGAGAGCGCGGCGTACCGTTTGCTGAACCCGAGGAAGAACTGGACGAATACTGTTCATCATCTTGTTCTGAAGGGAAGGCAGGGTTCCAAATACGTCCGCGGAGCGAATCCTGCCGCAAAGCGCGGGACGCGTTGAGCAGAGCCACCTGCCAACGTTGGTTCAATCCGTACCTTATAATGATCATCCGTTATTAAAACCCAAGAGTGGGGGGGGGGGAGGGGAAGGGGATAAAAAAAAAGGCACCACTTACTTGTCAAGATCAGTCTCATTCAACCTCAGAAACCGACGTCCGGTGATCTTCTGAGTACGCACGAATGCCGCCATGTCCTTGGCAACCAATGGTGGCAGGTCTCCAGACGTAACGCGTAAAGATGACGCGAGATACGTTGAGAGTTGCTCGGGAGTCCAATCTCGAGGATCATCGGGGTGGGGGAGCTGGGAGTCTGAGGTGGAAGAAGGGGGGGCAACAGCGGCGCCCAGTTGTTGTTGTTGGGGAAGAGGAGGTGGGTGTGTAAGGCTCGGGAGGGTATCCGCCCTGCGCTCTCTCCCACTCCTCGCAGATTCTTGAACCTCGGGAGGAGGATCAAACTCGGCTCTAGTTGGAGACGGGGAAGGAAAATTGGGTGGAATAGGGAAGAGGACGTGGGAGTTCAGTGTTCAAGCTACGGCTGTAGCGATGGCTACTTGGACGTGATTGATTGTTGGGTTTTTGCTTAGTAGGAGATGAAGGAACGAAGTGGTGGGAAGCACTGGATGTAGTAGAGTGGGAAGAGTTGGAGCGGGTGAGGACACCTGTTGAAGTAGTCTTTATGGCGTATGGATGCGGGTTTGACTTTAGAGCATCCTTTGTAGGCGAAGAGGATCTTGGAAAGATAAAAGATGTTGAAGAAGAGGCAGGAGACGCCGTCGCTGCCATGGGACGATGGAGGTTGGGTAGAAAGGACCCCTATGTCCAAATATGGATGTGAGTTTCAACATGACCACACCCTGTGCAAACCCACCACCGTGACCCCCCTCGGCCTCAATTGATCCTTCCTTCGACGATAGCCCCCGCAGCACTTCTCTCACTAAAATTTATGTAAAAACAAGACAGCCCAGACGTCTGGTCGACGCCTATCAGATAGTCGGCCGAGGACCCGGAATTCGAACGGGGGTCAGGTGGTTTCATCAAACGACGTCTCATTACGTGACACACACATACATGCATTGCTAGTGAGATACAGGAAAGCGTGAAGGATGGGACGTGTACCAATGAGAGCCAAAAAAGAACACACACGCACACACATACACACAACAAAAAGAAAAGAGATCCAATTTCTACAGGGGATGGGTAAAATCGCAGGTAGAGAGCCAGAAAAGACCGTTCGCGGGGTTGGAAAAAAAATCTAATGATTCCACAAGAGATATAACATGCCTAGATGAGAAAAGAGATCAAACATTCCCCCCATCATCGCCGCTACTGCCCACCCCAAGTACAACTGTCTTTTGCGAAATCAACGATTGATCAATCGAACACCTGCGACCGACCAATGATTCTTTCGCAACTACAACAGCAGTCAGTCCAGCCACCCTCCCCGCTCTCCCACGCGTCATTCTGCCCCCCCCCCGGACGAAGAGAAGGGAGAGAGAGCTTCACCGGTGCTCAAAGATATCCGCCACATCCTTCATCTCAAACACATGCACCCCTGCCTCCTCAAGCTCAGCCTCGATCTCAGCCTCGACTCGCTCAGCTTCTGTCACCCCTCCACCATGAAGTACCTCAATCCGCGGGTGCGTTTTGTGAGCCCCACGTACGAGGATAACCTCATTCCCCCGCCCAAGTGCAGTACTGCACGTCGCACGGATTGAAAAATCGGTATGAAAGCCCACCACGATAATCTCCGCTTGCTTGGGCACAATGTCTCCGAGGTTAGTGCCCGCAAAGGCATTGTTCTTGCGTTTGTCAATGACGACTTCAGAGGGCAGTGGAGGAAAAATCAGCTGCCACCCCAACGATTCTGGCTCGTCATTTTCACCAATGTCACCCGTGTTGCGGACATGAACGATGAGTGGGGTTGGTTGGGCTTTACGGGCAGTGGAGAGGATGAAGCCGATGTTGTCACGAGCTCGGTCTGCATCTGGAATGCCACCGTTTTGGGGGTCAGAGAGGACACATTTTTGGGCGTCGAGGAGGATGAGAGCACGGTCGACACGGTCTCTCTCGACGGGGTGGCAGGATGAGTTGAGGAGAGCAGCGGGCATGGGATGATCGGGTGATCGCAAGTGGAGCTTTCTCAGGTTTATATACCCCACATCCGCTGACGTCACATTTGCTATTTTACCTCAACTTCCTCGACGAACAGGGGCTGCGCAGCACTGCAAGCGAGGTCGCCCCAAGCTCCATACTTCTCTCGATACACTACTCTCTATACATTCATTTGAACATGACCGAGCGAGGAGGAACCTGAGATAAATTCACGATCAACCACACACCCGATCAAATAATTTCGGCTACACAACCGAGTCCATCCACACCAGTCCTCGACCCGAAAAAGCCCCTCTCCGAAAGCTTCAACAACCACAACCACAACTCCAGGGCCAAGGACCCGGGCTCGAGTCACCCATCCAGATCACTAAGCGCCCAAGGACGAAACCCCACTCACATCCTTCCACACACAAGCGAAACGATCGATCCACACTAGCATCGAGGGGAGGGGACGCAGTCGTTCCGAACTCCACCGAAAGTGCCCATACCTCAAGGCAGGTACAGGACGTTCTCTCCCCGCTGACTGTTGTGAGAGGGGGAGAGAGTGGAGGGGGGGGGGGGGGGAGAAAGCATACCCTACCCCTCGCTTGGTTGCCCTCCTCGCGCGAATTTGTCAGAATATCCATCCATCCCCAAGCGATAACGTCTAACGTCTCTTGGGCAACATCGTGGAGTAAAGCCAGAACCCGTCGCTCGCCTCGTGGCAGTGGAAGGCTCCACGTGGACCATTGCAAACTTCTCGAGGGATATGTGGCTTTTTAAACTTCTTGTGTAGTAACCTGCGCCACGAATCCGACAGAGGGACACGTCTGGGAAAGAAAAAAAAATTTGAGGATGTCAAGGTGAAGAGGCTTTCTAGGTCCGCATCGGTAAGAATGTCGAGTTGGGGGCCAGGCCGCGAGGGGGATAGAGCTTGGATGATCGTAGGGGGTACATAAGCGTCGAAGGGCCTCAGCGTCCCCAGCGTTGGATGCCCAGAACCCAGTTGCGGGCCAGGGAAGAAAGAGAAGGGGGCGAAGTCCCAGAGCTTGGCCTTATGGCGCTTGCTTGCTCGAAGTCATCTGGTACCCGGGTAACCAGGGATGAGGGGGGCGATTGTGGAGTGTTGGAGCACCCAGGGCCCTCTATATCCAAAGAAAAAAAAAAAAGAAATTTCTTCCCGAGGAGTGGGTGTATGGGGATGCAACCAATATCCATTTCCTAGGTTGCGCTCCGACAGACTTTACCGTTACCCATTCAATTCGTTTTACCGGGCAATAGAGCCGGAGGGCACCTATGATGGTAAGTCTATAAGTAGCTAAACGATCCTGCACGCTATGTACTTGTCATATGACTTAGCTAGGATATGTTTTCTCCGTGATTCCGTAAAACATATAAAACATATTATTCTATTCATTTCAACATATCATCAACTATCCCTTAGCCACAGGTTAACTGTTTGAAAAAGTAACTAACCTCCGCGGCGAGGTTATCTCAAACTATATCAAAAACACGAAACGGTGGCGCACACCCCCCCCCCTCCGCTCACCGGCCGCCTAACCCTGCGAAAAAAAAACAACGAGCTATTCACGTCTCAGGCAATAAGCGAGGTCGGCAAGTCAACAAAACAGTAAGCTTCCTTCGCACTGGGTCATGATACTGGGAATAACACACACTTAATAACACCGAGACAGGCTTCTAGATTTTCCCTCGATATTTCACGTAAACCCCCGCCCACCCCTGAAGGGCATGAGTGTGTGTGTGTGTCTCCCAACAACTCAAATTTTCCTTCTGACCCCAATTTCCCCCCCCCCCCCCCCACTATGAAAAGTGGAGAGAGTGCGCGAACCTAACACTAACCCCAGAAATGTCCAATGTTCCCGCGTGGTCTCTTTTTTTTTTTTTTTTGGTCCATCCCACACGCAACGTGGCGGCGGGAGTTAACACCATACCCACCGTCAAAATCGGTATAGTTACTCTCGTCGTTGACAAGACACTAAGAAAAAAAAAGTTTTCCAGATGCCACTCGGGATTTATGTGAAACTTTTTCGCAACGCGCAGAGCCCGAAATATCGAGTTAATCAATGAACAGCACAGTTCGTTTTGGTTGACTTGACTCCCCCCCCCCCCCCTCCCCTCTTTCGATGGTCAGGGTTGTTCCGACAAACGGAATCCCTCACCAACCCTGTCGCTTCCAGTCGGCTATACAGCATCATCACACACATCCCCCCCCTCCACTCCACCCCACTGCCCTTTACGCTTCAGAGAAGCGAAGCCTCCACAACCGTAATCACCCAAAAATCGTATAAAGGTACAGAATGGAATATATTTAGAAACAACCTGGTTCACCCTCCAAATCAAGGTCCCAAATGTCAAATGTCAACGCACTCTTGTGCCGTGGGCAAAGTACCACCACCAACTCCTCCCCTCCCTTCCATCACCGCAGCGACCGTAGTCATCAGGTAAACCATCAGGGCATCGGCTAAGCATCGTGAAAATGACCCTAGTCAGGCTATTGTATGGGCAAGAGACCGCAGCTGCTTGCGAATCGTCGTTCGTTTTTTTTTTAAAGATAGCCAGCCCCCCCCCCTCCCACCAACACACACACAACCCTCCTACCTATCTGGGTATCATGGCCGCCGAGATTAGAAACCCGGTTCGGTGACAAAGAAGAATTTGCCACCCCTTACGATCTCGGGAGTTTTTGTTGATGTAGGCGTGCTCGACGTCCATGCTCATCATCATCATCATCATCATCATCATCTCCATCATCATCATCATCATCATTATCTTCATCATCACCGCCAGTGTACATAATTGTCTTGATTTCACCGGATTGATTGGAGTCAATGTCCGAGTTCGAATCCTGAATTCGAGGTTAAAGAGATGATAGGTAACCCACACTTCTGATCATGACATGATCATGATAGTCGTCACGGAGCAATCAAGATCCAATTCTAAAAAGAAGAAAAAAAAAAACACTTACACACTTGCTGCTGCTGCTGCTTAGTGCACATGGGATCCCTTTACCCGAGCTCGACTCCGCCAATGCGGAGCACCGGGAAGAACCCCCCCCCCATTTCGAGAACACGAACCAATTGCAAACATGTGTTTGGCGAAGAACCCTTTCCGTCTTTTTTTATTCCGTGATAATTGGAAGCCAAACGAAACTTTATATGATTCTAAAGATGGAAACAAGACGAATCGCCCCGAAAGCTCAACGGAGAGATGTCAGACCCGCCTGGAGGGGGGAGGTGGCACGGGGGTTCACGTCGTAGACCCTTGACTTACCGATGTTACAGGAACTCCTTGCGACGCTGAGAGACCTAGGAAAGCGCTGCTCGGTAGATTATAGTCACCAAAAAGTCCTCGTGGCTCCATGAGTCCATGTGTTCCAAGCTGCCAACACATCCGTGCTATTTCTGTCATATGATTGACAGCAGTATGAAGGGGGGGGAGGGAAGGGGAGAGGCCACATGTCCTACTAAGCGTCGGGAAGATGTTAGCATAACCAAAAATTCCCCTTGGCGTTCTCGGTGGTGTGGATGTCCAATTCACAAAAAAGGGTCGAAGATCAAGCCCTGGCTGTGGGGGAAGAAACACCCTACTAGGGCTACTACTACCGGGGCCGCGTTAAAGAATGCCCGGGGCACGACCCATCTCTCTCCGAGGCGATTCGGTTTTCTTGACATACGGGGCCACCAACACGGACCTCATTCGATAACCCATAAGCTCCTTTCGAACGATCAGCATCAAACCCCTCGCCGCCCATTTCGGACCGGTTCACCCAGCGGTTTATTTATTGTTCATCAATACCCCCTCTACCATCACCCTGATCGCGGTCCGTCAGGCATATCAGAGAATCAGCCATATATGGATTATTTCTCGTTTCAGCAAATGGTCGATGGAGACTTGTGGTGCAGTCTTAAAGTTAGTCCTCGAAGTGAGAAGTTTTGGTGCCTGGGGGGGGGGAGGGGAGGGAGCCACTTGCTCTAATTCCTGCAACCCAACGAAACGATTGAGATCCACACCAACACGAACGTTTCTTCTTCCCCTCCACCCCCTCCCCCTTCCCAAGTCATTGAATGGGTTGATGACGTACATTTGTCTGCGGTTCTCATGGGCCGTCCACATGACCCACCCCCCAACAAGGTTCCACAACAGACGAAACTGACATATCGGAAAAACACGCCTTGGGTGGTTCAACTGTTGTTCCAGATGTGGCTCTGACCGGCTTGTCAAGCACGAGCTGAACCCTGAAATGGATACATATGTATACATAATATCCCTCGATGTCGACGTGGTCAGGGTAGTGAACATCAACTCAGGCTTTGAGGTGTTCGTTTCCCAGCATCAAGGAGTTTCAAGATCGGCTAAACAAAGCCTCGGTGTAGTCTAAAGCCTCGACCATGCCCTCGCTTGTCGTTATCCAATGACCGTAACCACCTTCCCTGTGCGTTTTCTTTCAACCGAGAGAAAATATCGACCAAGATGGTATTTTCGCCTTCGACTAATGCCTCGGCGTTTTCAAATCGCGGAATTAGGATACGAGAAGCCCCATAACGTCATGGGAGAGGAATCTCGTGATGGGGAAGGCCCCTCCTTCGCGCCTGTAGACAGGTGGGAGAACAGAAATTCTCTCCCAATCCCACCTCGGAATAATTCAAGAGGTTCCCCACCGCCGACCGTATCATCCCAACGATCATCATTTCTGACGATGACTAACGATGTAACATGTACACCTCTACACGAGCGCAAACTGCGGTACTGGAACAGGGATGATAAATGCAGATTGGGACAAACACGAGGAGTGCGATCGTCGCTCAACACCCATACCAAGGGGTCACTAATAAACTGATGGATAGATGGATGTTTGATATTCTTGTACTTACCCACTGAACCGGTATTTGCTGTGCCTAGGCTGGCGGTAGAAGACCGGGAGTTGAATAGGAGATGGCAAAGCCGTCGGGCTGGCCTTACATCTATCTAGGAACACAACCAACCCATGCGGGTTTAAAGTTCAATCTCGACATCACCTTAATATTACTTCCCCATTCGAACCAACAAGTTTGACAGACTTGGAAAGAATAGAAGAAACGGTTTTCGAGCTCCGAAACTTGCCATTGCATGATTGTGCTTCAGCTATACAAATGGGTATGAGCCAGGTGTGCATCTTTTTTGACACGAGCCAACCACGATGCATGTATCAGCTGCGAGCTGTCGGCGACAATCCCCGAGTACGACCGAAGAAGAATCCACCCGAGGCTAATCCACACACATCAGATTGAAAGGTAGGAATTAACACTATCAAATATCATCAGCAATTGGTGTTGTAGTGGAGAGGATTGCCAGGATTATTACAATGGTCAATTACGAAAAGCTCTTTTTTACACCTTTGGAACCCAGAGAGAACCCACTCAGAAGCTCTCAAACTCAGGGCTTGCCGGCGGCGGCGCCACACGCCTCACCTGACAGAATTCCTGTGTCAAGTCTCCTTAAGCGGAGTACTGGGTGTGAAGCGGTGGGGACACCACATTCCACACACTGTGCTCATGTCGAGTAGATTTGTCCCAAGAGTCCCTTGGTAGGCAACATACATCCACTACAGGCAAACCATTTCTCCATCCGGCTTAAGCGGCGCTCCGTCCATAGCGGTGAGAATGAAAATAGAACTTTTTCGTTTAATCGAGACCTAGGTGCAGGGATAAGAATGGAGAGAGATCGCTAGAGGGGCGATTGTGAGTTACTAGGCCCATAATCGATTCAGTTCGCTATGCGGACGAGACGAGGCAAAAAGGGCAATCACATGGGTGGTGAATGTTCTTTTAGCGAGTAGCTCTGGGTCATCCCTATACCAGGGCAATTGAGCCCCTCCAACCGCGCGAAAAATGTCTGGCTTGATGGTGGAGCAAACAAAGTTTTTTTTTCTTTTCTCTGTTTTTGGTTTATCAGTCAATTTCCTTGGTGGGCTCTCCGATAGCCATGGGGAGCTCGGAAACAATGTTTTGACGCAAACCCACAATCAACCCTGGCGCTCCCCCCTACTGTGTCCCTAAACATGGGAAATACTATGTTATCTCATTGCCAGGCAACATTTCTCTGTGATAATTGGCATAGTCGATATCCTAGTGCTTATACTTATTTTCGGAGCCAAAGCCTGGTTCACGAAAAAAAATGAGCGAGGCAAAAATAATGATGCTCGGGTGATCAGCCGCTCCGTCGACAACCATCCCCCCACTTTGTTCGGATGTCAGCGAACCCAAAGTGTGGAGCTTTCTGCGATCCGACCGAGGTTATGGGGAAATAGGCCAAGCAAATCGCAAATAGAGGCGTCGCGCCCGGTCCAAAGCACCATAGAATCGTTTTGCGGTCTTCTCTACCCAGTGGTTAGCACCGTCGGGGTCGGGCTCGGGAAGATCAAGCCTTCTTGAGACGCTCGATAAGCTGTCACTCGGAAGAGGGATATATCCAGAAAAAGCGCCCATTCCAGACCCTGTTGAAGTTGCGGTCAGGATTCGAATGGCCAGCGCTTCGACGGCGCCAAAAGCATTGGCTCCATGAGTTCAGGATTGATGGGGGCGTCCATAAAAAGCACCACTTCCTTCCCAATTAGCCAGGGAAGGGGCCGGGTTATCAGTGTACGATATAGCAAAAGGAGGTTGTTGAAGGGACTGAGGAGAGACTTAGTCATGTCCGATCAGATAAACGACCCACCTACTGCATTGCAAATTATATAGTAGAGTTGTTACAACACTGACGTATATCAGCAAATTAAAAACGTAGTGTACGACAAGACAGCGTTGGTGAACTAAGGAGCTCATGCAAGTTGTTGGCTGAGTTCTCCATTATCGACCATTTCCTGTACGATGTCCAGTCCCCCAACCAATTCCCCATTGATTATCAACTGCGGGTACGTCGGCCAGTCATTAAGCTTCTTCAAACCTGCGGGTTAAAATTAGGCCATAAGTAATATCCGGGGTGAGTATGTAATACGGACCTTGGCGAACATTTTCATCAGTGAGGATATCAAAATGAGCAAAGTCGACATGTTGATCCTTCAGGAGGGCAACGATCTTCCTTGAGAAGCCACAGCGAGGCGTGTCCGGGGAGCCCTTCATGAAAAGCACAACTTTGCTCTGGTTCATCAATCCACGCAGACGTTTGTCCAGCTCTTCCGGTGACTCTGTGCTCTGTTCCATCGAAGCAACTGGCGCAGTTGCAGGGGCCTCTCGAGGTTTTTGATCCGTGTGCGAGAGTGGGTTGTACGAAGGAGTAGTCGCATGCTTAGCAAGCAGGCCTGCGAGGGCCCCGGCATCAGCACCAGACACTCGACCAAGTAGAACATGACCCTGACGTAGTAGCCGTTATTGGGGTGGGGCGTATGCTGAGGAGCAGACTTCGTACCCGTAGCAGGACAAATGAGGGGAACCGCCTCGATATCAAAACTCTCTGCGATGTCGGGCTGCTCTTCGGCTTCCACCTGATCTAGTGTAAGTAAAGTACAATGTCCAAAGATTCATTGTATACCTGTAGGAAGAGCGCCGTGGGATGCTTGAGCGACAACTCTTGAACGACCTGTGTCATTTGCACACAAGGATTGGCCCATGGTGCCCAGAAGTAAAGAAGGGATACGCGGTTCAGATCTGCAGAGAGCAGGTCCTGGAACTGCTTTGTTGACTGTATCTGATAGAGATTCGGTTCCATCGGTGTCGATGAAGACAAGGTCTGCATTTTTATCGGAGATGGCGTCACTCGGTCATGGCCGACGGATTAGTCAGCCGAGTGTTTCCTTTTCCGCATAGACGCCCGAGTCGCAGCTTTTCGTCCTCCGAGTCTGTCGTCTTTCGTATATCAATGGGGGCCCGTCAACGACTGTTTTCTCTTGACCCGGATCTCTTCAGATGTGCCTTCGAACATCTTTTCACAGTTTGCCCGTAGAGGTCCACGATCTCATCATCGAATGCATGTCGCATGACAGACACGCTCTCCGAGCCGCAAGTTTGGTCTGCAGAACATGGCACTCAGGAAGCTATCGTCATCTATTTTCTTCTCTCAAATTGCGTCCGAGTTCCGTCGAGCCGCTCGCGCGCTTACTAGAGAATCGAAATACGCAGTCGGCTATCCCTCCGAAAGTCCGTCAGCTGTGCCTCGGTGGTGGAAAAAGCTGGAACCGCCCACAGACTGAAGCGCTGCGCACCGTCCTGACACACCTGTCCAAGGCCCAGCGAGTCATTGGCCTCTCAATGACCGACATTCATTTCCCTTCGATGGATGCTAGGGTACATACGTTACTATCGTTGGGCTTCCGAACCATCCGGTCTCTCCAGCTCTACGGCTCGTATTTTGAGGCCCTGACGCAATTTACGGAATTTATCTCCGTTTTTACCCATATTGAGCAGGTGTACTTGCGAAACATTGTGTGCCTGTCACCCAGCTCAACTCTACCACCTTCCAAACCCCCCTCCGGCCGGTACGGCCTCCGTCTTTCCACTTCCATTGGTACCAGCCTGCATACGAGCCTACAATGGTCCCGGAGGATAGGACTGGCGTTAACTTCATCGGAGGACCTCAAGCAACTGGGGCATATTTTCATCGCATATCAAGACAATATCAATGACCTGCTCCAATTCATAGGGCCCTCTTTGCGTTCCCTCGATGTCCTGACATCTTCACAAGGTAGGGTTGTCTATTTTATGCAATTCTTTGATCGTTTTTCCGATTTTCGTCCTTTGGTCACGGCAGGCATCGGTCCTGATAATGTGCCCTATGGAATCGACCTCCGTCATACAACTTCCCTCGAATACTTGAACCTAGGCTTCCCCACCCGTGTTCTGGCTGTTATGCCTTGGATGCTTCGACTACTCCACCGACTCGAAGTAAACACCTTGAAAGGTCTTCGAATCACCTTTTTCCACTTCGCGCCAATTTTTCCTCGACATACCCTTCCTCGGTTGCCTTGCGAAAGTTCTCCGCGAGCCACAATGCCAAAACCTAGAGGTCATTCATTTTTTCGCTTACAACGCTCTTGTTGACAGGGAGGTGGAGGAAATCATCATCAAGCATGTTAGCGAGGCTCTTGACAGTTGGCATCGGGAGGGGAAACTCAGATTCACATTCTCATCTTTGTAGCCCCACCAACCTTTCCGGAACCCTGTTACAAATACATACCCCCCCCTTCTTTGTAATTGACAAACGTAGTATCCAAACGGGATCTTTTTTTTTTGGCGTCAAGTGGTTGCAAGGGGCGAAAGTTTTAGGGACAATGAAATCAACGCAATATCCTTACTGCTGGATAACATCAACGTCATGCCCTTCTGAAAATGAGTTGTCACCGCACCTTGCGGTTCTTTGGTTGCAGTCCTTAACGCAATAGGATCTGCGCCCCCGTCTCCGGTGGCGCATGTCATTGTCACTTCCAAGTGAAAAAAGGGTAAAATTACCTTGGGAGAGGCCTGGAGAGGGGTGGGGGGTGGGGGGAAGCGTTGACACATCCCATAAGCAAGCATTTTAAAAGTCCAAGATATTATTGGCGTCCTGGATATCAAGGAATTTTATACTGATGGTGTGGACGGGAACACTCAGACTTAACTCCATTACAATGTAACAATGGGCGGGAAGCCACATGTAATCCGATTCCAGCCATTGAATCTCTTAGCCGCTGTTCCCGTAGCCATTCACATATGTAGATTCACACGGGAACCTTTTACGAATAAGGCTTGGTTTTTTCCGGGCGGCGTCTTTTCGCATGCATGGATGGTGCTAAGCCAACCACCCCACATATATACATGTCCAACATCACCGACAACAGCACCCAAAGGCAAGACGAGTCTACCATATTACCCATGCGGGTTCTTAAAGCCACACACCTCTCTTAACTGAGCTGATTCCAAAAGGGAACTCAGGCTGTCGCATACCTGCGAACCCCCACCCCTCCCACTGGCTCATTTTTCCCTGAACATTTGGGATTGAACCGGTCGACCGCCGACACATGGCCTGAATCCACGCTGCAAGTTTTACCGCATAGGTGTACACCTCACCCAACGGAACTGTCCCATTACGGTGATGCATAGCCCACGACCTTCACGCCTTAAGCCCCCTCCAACCTCCGGACCGTGTGGAAGAAGAAGGACTTGTCGATTGAGGAAGTCAGCATGACGCGGTCGGTAACTCAGGAACCAACCTCCTATTTCAGAAAGACGCCTGAGCATGCTATCACGCAACACAGATTCCACCCACGCAAAGTTCCACCCTCCTTGCCAGCAAAAAAAAACAAAAGAACACTAGAGTTGGATTCGCACAAGCCAGTGCCCTCAGCTACAAACCTGAGGCAACATCAACCAGTTTCAGGTTCTAAACTACCGTAAACAATCTCAACACAGCTCGCTCCGGGGCTATGATATTAGCGACATAAAGCCTGGGGAGAATCACTCGAATGACCCCCGAAACACGCAAAGTCCCATTCAACAGAAACAAAGAGAATGGTATCAATTCCCCGTCACTGTTCTCAAAAGAGGTACGCAACACGCAAGGCTGTGGAAGAAGTGAATCTGAGATGCGGCTTTGCCAGGAAGGACCCCAAAAACAGAAAAGCCACGCCTCCTCTCAACCGAGACGCTTAATGGGAGTCGAGCCAAGCCGCAACTCGTTCCATCAGCTCGGCTTTCTTTCCAGAATAGGGCTGGCTCTTGGCCTTCAAAAATTCCTGTGTCGCAAGGGGTGTGAGCGAGGCCAGGCTCGTAGCAGAGGTGACTCACCTTCAACTGATCTACACGGAGCTACGAAGCAAAAAGCAAGATGTCGTCGAGCAATCAGGGGGGAGTAGTTCGGTGGGAGGGGGGGGAGAAAGGATCACACCTTGCCTAGAACGTCTGCTTCATACTTACTCCGAATTTCGGCCTCGTCGACCGTCACATCCTGAGAAGGGGGCGAGGTCATTGTCACTCTTCGATCCGGGAAAGCTGAACCTTAATTGTACGAACCGCTTTGCGCTTGGAGCCCGTGGTAGGAATAACTAGGTTTGCTGTTTCATCATTGATCAAGGCAAGTTTCCACTCCTTCATCAGGCTCCCCGCGCGCTGAAAGTAGAACGCGTGAGGATAAGATTTTGAGTGATAATCAGTACGGCATCTACTATCCACCTTGTGAATCATCCCAATATTAGGTTCTGTCAAATCCTCAAGAGAATCTGGATCGAAATCTTCCTGAAACGCGCTGGCTTGCAGCTGGGCGTTGTGGAACGCAAGCGCTAAACATGGCGAGCAAATCATGACCAATGAGCGAACGGGCGGCGAAGATGGAAAGACGGATGCGGCTGATTACCGGGATTTGGATACGAGTCAGGCGGGTATGTTCCGTTTTTAACACTCAGCCTATCGATCCAAGCACGAGCTGCATCTTTCAGGTCATCGGAAGCTATAAGGAGAAGGCCGGGTTTGGTGCTGTGCCGCAGGGAATTGAATAATACCAACGTACCTCGAAAGGCTTCTTCAATAGGGGCGGCTCGAATATCATCAGCAAAAGGGAGAGGTATCAGGTGTATACCAGGGGGCTCAACAAAACCGTTCCCATCGGTGTGTTCCTCCTAAATTGGGAAGGTCAGCGCTGTTTGACAGTCCAAAGGGAAAGCGATGTGAACCTGAGGAAGAAGTGCGCAAAATACCGGCGTCGCGTTACGTCGTGTAAGTGTAAGGGCCAGCCCAATCTTGTCCTTCTTCACCATAGACTGTAGTAGCGCAGTGAAGGTCCGTTTACTGCCCGAGTATCTCTATGTTTCTAATCGTTGGCATCAAGACACAAGCAGTCAGAATGTCGCTCACCATCTCGTCTGGATATATGAATATGGAGTGTTTGACGTTATCTTCAAACCTCAACTCGTCTCTATCTTTGAATCCCAGAAGTTTGAGACCTTGAAGGGAGGAGATCATTGACCCTAGACCGTCTTATCATTCCGAAAAGCTAATACCTGGTTCAAGGCCTAGCGTTCGGAAAGAACGTGTCTCTTCAGCAGAGTAAAATGGCTGAACATGTGGGTATTAGCGCCCTGCACTCATCAAGGGATCCGGTACACTCACCCGTTGTTCCAGGTCCACCATCTTGCCACCTGTACCTGAATCATCATCGTCTTCCTCTTCGTTATCTACGTTCGCACTCCCTCCGCTAGCTCCGTAAAGGATCTTCGACTTGTCGACGTCGGCTTGACGATCCTGCCAGGGCACGGAGTGAACAACAATACCGAAAAGGAAGAATAAGTATACCTCATCCACGTAGGTAGTACGTGAGACAGCGACCTCCATTCGATCACCCAAGTCAACAAAGTATCTGTAGGATCCTTTCTTCTGTTCGGTAATCAACCCATACCTTGTCAACGGGGATCAACGGTTGCTGAGGGTCCTCAGGCACGAGCAAAACTCACCCTTTGACGCCTATTGTGAACCCTTCCGCCAGCTGGAATGGGACGTTGAATTGTGCTCGTTTAGGCACCTCGTGAATTCGCATCTGACTCAAAAGGTCATCGATTCGAGAGATTGAGATGGATTCGGGTAAGAGGGCCGAGTCCTCAGGGAGGTCCTCTCCTTCAATATTTGTTGAGGGTAGGATATGCTACAGACCGTGACGAACTGAGTGACTGAAGAGCTGGTACATTACTCACGGAGTAAAATTTGGATACATCAAATGGTTTCTCCTCTGTGCTGATGAAGAATGGTTCGACAGAGATTCCGGCTTGGACCAGATCCTAAAATACGAATGGTTTGTATCGGCCTCCCTGCTCAACAAAAAGCGGGTCACCAACATCCAAAGTTGTTTGTGCTGAGGTGATCAGTTGCTTGCTACCCACTCCCGGATGCGGGTTGTCCTCATCAGTGATGAGAAACACACGTTTGGTTGCCGTCTTTGGTGCTCTGAGTTACAAATTAGTGGCTGAAACAAAAAACGAGTGAGAGGAACAGGTGCCGAACCCATCACGAAAGACCCAATTGCAGCTCGTGAATACGTCTCCCATGGGAATCCGTTTACCGGTTAATGGAGGGAACATATCCCGAAGTTCGTTAGGGTTCTCTCGGGCAGCTTTTTTTTTCTGGGACTTGAGCAAACTTCACGCCAGAGGTATTGTCGTTACGGACCGTCAAGTAGATGGATCAGTTCTTGAATTTTTGGTGCGCTCATTGGAGAGATGGGCTGAAAAACACAGGTATTGCGCTTGAGCTCGGAAAGCTCTGCCCACCCTTTTTCCGTTTTCCGCGTCTTTTGAAAGCATATAATGTCATTCGCCGGTATAAGTATAGGTAGTTGTCATGGTATCTCACGGTATTAAATAGCATGATTCCGACTTGATCACTTGGTCCTATGATGATTTTTCTCTTCTGAATTTGCATCGCAGCTTCCAGGGCAGTAAATAAGTAACAGGTCTTCACATCTTCATAGTTTGGGTCGTCGTAAAGCTCTAGCATGGATTGAGAACAGTCGATACAAAAGAGTATCACGTCTCTTTTCCCCTCAAAGAACTAAAACACTTGTAAGCCCATGAAACCCAAATGGTGAACAGACATACAGAAGCATCCTGGAGTTCTTCCTCCTCTTCTTCGTCAATCTTGTTCCAGTCATCGTACGGAGGCATACTTGGGAATGGGAGTCAGACAAGGATGGAGACAGGGTATAATTAGCCAGGGAGCCTAATCGCGTCAGGTCACATACGTCACGCGTATGGTCATAGTCACGCGTGACCATCTGCATGACTAGGCTATGGCTTGTCTTCCTCCTCTACGTGAAGTGCCACCGTCCGACTTTCAGAAGCTGGGACAGCTCCCTAGGCTGGTGATCAAAACGGACGACGATGTCGAGCGATGGAAGTATTCTCGCTCTTATCATGACTATGACTTGTTTCTTTGCCGCCTTACTGAATCAGTTGTCGGCATTTCCCTCCCTTGGACCACGGAGACCGTTCCACAGGTAGGCTCCAAATATTTATTTACCCACGACCACATTGAGAAATGGAAGGATCTAGCCAGTTGCGAAAACCCTGACATTACTCGATACATTGGAGCAATGGATCGATGATATCCCAGCTCTAGATACGCCACAGAGATTCGGAAATCTTGCCTTCCGTACCTGGGGAACTCGATTAGAAGAAGTTTGTCGGCTTTATCAATTAACCGTAATAGATAATCAACTGATTTTTTTTCACCCAGAGAGCCGACGAACTACTTGATCAACTCCTACCGCCGGGTTACGAGGTCCTGGTTCCATACATAAGACCCTTCTTCCTAACATCTTTTGGGTCCTTCGCTCGCATGGATTATGGAACTGGTCATGAGGCATCTTTCGCTCTCTTCCTGCTGTGCTTGACCCTTGCACGCTTCTTTGAACCCACTCCGGACGAAGAGCGCCATTTGGTCCTGACGGTCTTTGTCCGTTATCTCCGCCTATGTTGGAAGCTGCAGGATGTCTACAAGCTGGAACCAGCAGGAAGCCACGGCGTCTGGGGATTAGACGATTATTGCTTTCTGCCGTATATTTTCGGTAGCGGACAACTTCGAGGTTCGCGCTCTCCGCGTAATAGATTTATCCGTTAGGCTGATGATGATATCACCTCACCTCTCTCTATAGATCAGACCGCCATACCCCCATCTGCAATTTTACATCTTCCACTACCCGCTACCAACTTGTATTTCATGGCCATAATGCGCATCCACGATGTCAAGCGTGGACCGTTCTTTGAACATTCTTCACAATTGTATTCCATAGCAACTGGAGTCCCCAACTGGGGAAAAGTAAACTCTGGTCTGTTCAAAATGTACAAAGTACGTGAGCTCTTACAGGTGTGGTGTTTTGTCATGGTCGGAGATTCTAACACATGTCCACCCCGGCAGGCGGAGGTGTTAGGGAAGCGCGTGGTTGTACAGCACATCCCGTTGGGCGGATTGTTGGAGTGGGAACGTCCCGCTTCAGGTTTGTCCCTTCCCGTTACCTCGTCCGCACCGCAGTCCTCCGAGGCCCGACATCCGGTAAAGCCTATGAGTTACGTCCCTGTGGGATATGCCGGTACTGCTGCTGTTAACCCCCGGGTGACTCCTCCTCCTCCCTCTGGTACAAGTGGGGGGGCCTGGCAGAGTTTAACAACCCAACCACTGTCAACCGCGCGGCCACGCGATCTAGCGATTACGGAACCCATTGCCGCCTCTCCGGCAGACTATGTCCGCAACTCGTCCACGAGGACCACCCTTAAGCGCGATAACGTGGGGTGACATATCAACACTTGTCATAGTTTAGCTTCTCGTAGGGAAAGATGTGCTGTGAACAATAGGGCCGCCTATTTTTCTGAAAAGTTTTGGAAGCGAAGAGACCAAAGTTTACGTTGGACCATGACGGAGGGGTGCAGATCATTGGACCATCGGGGCGGTCACTGCGTTTGGTTTTCCCCAAAGAGATGGGTTTATCTCCCAGGTCTTCTGGCAGTTTGCTTTCTTCTATTTTTTTTTTTTGTTTGTCTCTCCTTGCCCATCACTTGTCCAAAAGTGTGCTTCGATTTCGAAACAGGGCTCATGTGGCATTTTCCTTTTTTTGGAAGCCGACTGATAAACGCCTTGTTGCGCTCAAAGTCAAAAAAATTTGAGGGTAAGAGAGAGACAACCCGTCCGAAACACTTCCTTCCCTTCATTACATGACACCAACGGCTGTGTGTGTGGTCGTTGCCCTGGAGAGAAAAACATGTTCGTAGGTACATACTCACTCTGCTGCCACCGGAGGAGGGGGTGAAGGGAGGTTGTCACCCCCCAACTGCACCCGGCCGAAGCGATGTCGTAAAGGGAGGGAACACTAGCTCAGTGCCCAGAATACTGAATGTCACAAGGCCGAGAAATTGAGTTATGGTTACATTGCTATTTGAATGATGATGATGGCTTGGGGGAGGGGGGGGGGAAGGGGCATGACATTTTGGGCCCCTCGATTGCCTTCCATGGTCAGTCTAGTCCCAGGTTCATAGAAGTGATTAAAGGCTTTTTTAATTTCCTGTCAAAACGGGCGACTTGTTTCAGGCGAGTGAGGTAAGGCAATGCTTGGCTTGGGGGTTGATTGACGTTCTGGTACTAGTCTTGTTGTTATCGGATGAGAGCTGGAATAATAACTGTTACCGACTGAGACCGGCAGGCATGAGGTTAAGGCAGACCGCGGAAATGGCGTGGGGAGGGGGAAGGGTGCAACTGGGGGATTGATCTGCTCCCTCGGCCATGTGGGTGAGAGCGTTCTACAGACATTGCACGCATGCATAGTCGGATTCCGCAGCTTATTGTGACACCAACCGGCCAGTGACCTACCTAAACGTCCGGGTCGGCCCAACGTTGTGACGTCAATAGGTGTAAGTCTGTGGCGGGAATGTTTAGACTAATCGGTAGTAAGAGTTGCTCATGGTCCGTTTGACAGACGAGATCAATGATGGAGGGGAGGGGGACGGTTTTCCTCTTGGAACATCAGGTTAAGCCACATCCATATGTGCTGTCGACGCAAGGGACACTCCACGTCACATCCCTCGGAATAATAAGCGCGTGTGGTTGGAGGGTGTGCTACTATCTTTACTTCTTTATCTTCGGAGAGCACGAGTGACCACCCCCCAGCAAGCGAGCCCACACGTTTCAATGCCAGCAAAAAAATTGATCTCGGTACCGACTGCGACAAGGGCGGGCCGCGCAAGGAGGGATGTGGTGCGTGTGTGTGGTGTGTGTAGTGGGGTTGTCAGGGAATGTGGGAATGAGTGGATTTGATTCGCACGGATGCTCGTGACGTTCGAGGCCCAAGATCACACTCACAACGATCGAAGTTGAGGGCTTCTCAGGAACGACAAATCGTCAACGATCGAAGAGGTGACCCAATTTGGGGTTGCCAGAACCCCCACGCCACGGGGGGAATAGGCAGAAACCGCGACCGGGTTGCTTTGTGTGTGTGTGTGTATGTGTTGGCGAACCGATCTTTGATTGTGGAGAATGGTAGGGGGGGGGGGAGAGGGAGGAAGGGCGTGCGGGTGTGTGGTTCCGACGAAGGAGGGAGGAGGAGGAGGAGGCAATGTCGAAAGCGCTAGGAAGAACAGATGAGCCGGGCGCTCGAGCAAAGGAACAAAGTCTAACGGCCGCCAAAGGGGGGTCGCCATGGACGTCGACAAGGCTCGAGCTGGCGGCCGCTGGAGGAGACCAGGGACAGCTAGAAAAGGCAACAGGCACGAAAATAGAAAGAGTTTGTCATTACCCCTTACGGCGATATCTTGAATCTTGCCGAAGCAAGCCGTAAAGGGCCTGACAGGCACGGGATCCAGATTTACTTCCTCGGAAACAAACCGAGAACAAACCATTCCGACTAATTCCAACAACAAGCCAACTACGTCAACCCATGAACCGCTACTTAAGCAACTCCTCTCCCTTGCTTTTCCGCTTTCGACATCATGACTTCCGGTATGCTGCAGGTATCCCTCTCTCTCTCCTGCTCTCCTCCCCCGCCCTACTCACAACCCCTTCCCCCCCCCCCCTTCTAGGACCCGATACAGACTGCCTCTGCTTCCCCCTCAACACCCCGCCCTCGTCCTTATGCAAGCCCAAACCACCAGGTCATGAAGGGCCGCTACATAACCAGCAATGATCCTCGCGGCTATATGTGAGCACCTCCCAACCCTTCTCTTCTTTCTCCCTCCACCTCACCCCACCCCCCAGTCCTGTATATGAATACCCTCTCAATGGGCAATGGATAATGATGGATATCGACGATGGCTACATATTGTGGACTGGCATCTGGAAGGGTATGTATCCTCTCCCCACATTCGTAAACCCCCGCCCGGCTCACTCACCGCCCTTCGCTAGCACTGGGTAACTCAAAAGGTCTGTGGCGTCTGGTCATTTATCCCATCCCATGCTCAATCCATCTCACAGCCGATATAGTAAAGATGATAGACTCCCAACCTGACCTAGCGCCTCTCATCCGACGAGTCCGAGGTGGCTATCTAAAAATACAAGGCACTTGGATGCCCTACGAGGTCAGTGCAACCCACTACACGCATACACACACGAATGACAATCCTCACGACAATCACATACATAGGTCGCTCTACGTCTCTCAAGACGGTCGGTCTTCTCCCTCGGCATTGCTTTTCATCTCTCTGACATTGAATTTTATATAGTGTTGCGTGGAAAATCCGCGACGATCTAGTACCTCTCTTTGGGTAAGCTGCCCCAATCTGTATCCCCATCCATTTTGCTCATAAACCAAAAAGGCCTACATTCCCTAGCACATGTTTATCCCCCGATCAACCAGGATATGGCCAGGTTGTAGCCAACGGAAATAACAGAAGACGGACACGGCGGAACACCCAACCCGCAGCCCCGATGGCCCAGAGCCCGAGAGAATCCAACAACCCCAACTGGACCGTCGTAACGCCCGCCCCTGGTGTCAGTACCCCGAGTCTCTCTCATCAGTCTCTATCCTCTACCAGCCCTGCGCATGCCTACCACCCTCACCATCCTGTGCGTCTTGACCGCTACCACCAATTGGCGCCTCCAATAATGTCCGGCCCGAGTGCGTCAGCTTCCATCCAAGACGGGCTTGCGCGATACTCTCCCTACGTCACCACCTCGGCCACCGCCGCCTTGCGGAAACCTTCGTCCGCAGGCTCGCTCTCTCTCGAAATCCCTACACCGATGCCGGAGCAGGAAAACATTATGTTGCCGCCGTTGCGGACTCTGGCGAATGATAAGGGACATAGCAGTTCGCCCTATGCGCTGCCTCCGATCTCCGCACTAGAAGACCTGCGGGGGATTCACACCAACGATTCCGCAGCCGTACTAAGGCGGCTACGGTCCGATGATGAGCCATTGTCACATGGACATGGACGTACCACTAGCCAAAGCGATGATGAAAAACTTTGGATGAGGAGGCATTCCCTTGCCGCCCAGCCTTATCCGTAAGATTACCTTGTTTTTCGTGGACTGAACCGTTCTGACTGCTTCCTTTCATCAGACGGTCGATGGAGACATCACCCAAGCGCCACCCGAGTTCACTTCCCACTTACACACACTCACACGGATCTCACCCTTACTATGACTATCGGGGCCGGCAGCGCCGACGTCTCTCGCGCCCACCTTCGCGTGCATGTAGCATATCACAGAGATCATACGAAGGTGACCTCTCTGGTAACACATCCACTGGAGAGCCTTCTCCCGTTTCTCCATCTACGCCTCACTCTATTCTTTCTTCTCCTGGTCTATCCCACCGCTACCGAGACGAAAACGCGATGAGCATGTTGCCGCTGACCATTGCTGCGGATAGAATTCACCTGGATTCCTCTTCTGAAGCCGAGCAGCAGCAGCACCAGCAGCACCAGCGATCAGGAGGAGGATATCGGAAGAAGCGGTACAGTGATGACGGCGGCGATGAAGGGAACTCTGCTACTCCTTCTGTGAAGTATTCAGAGTTCAATGATACAGCTGTCCGGCAACAACAGCAACAACAACAGCCTTTACGACCATGGTAGTCGTTTTGTTTCTTGTTTTCCATTTCGAATCCACATGCTGTCATATAATAGTCATAATCGTCTGGTTGGTTCACACACACCTAGTCCACACACTCCTTTGCGCAACCACATCTTTGCTTTTTGTTGTTTGCTCTCCCCCCCAACCTAGCATTTTATCGTGCCACACGGGCTTGCTTTTTTTTTGCTTTTTTTTTGACTCGCGGTATTTACTTTGACAGATTTATACCTAGATATACCCTCCCCGTCTCTCTCTCTTTTATTCAGCATCATCACTGTCCCCACCCCCCGGTTATCATTAAATACGTATACAATGGCATGTTGATACCTCATCTCATACCTACTTAAACAATGGATTTGTTCAAGAACTGAGATGGGGGGCTTCTTCTTGAGTTGATCATCGATGTGTATGTGTGTGTGTGTGCGTGCGCGCGCGCACGCGTACACGGGCCAGTCAGCTGGGCGGCCGTCGTCTCATCGGGCGGCGGGGAAATTTCGATGATTACCCTATCACTCGAGAGAAGAAATGTCTTTTTGAGAGAGGTCTGCTTGGGGAGCTGACAAGTTGTACCGTTATTAACATCTCGTAAGTGGGTATAACAAGAGAGACCAGTATCAGTCGGACCCAGTAAGCGAGGGAGGGTGGTTTGGTCCCCCTCCAACGTGGGCCAATGGGGGTTTTTTTTTGGCCATCAGGGATGCGAAAAGGATACCCGGTTCGTGATAGATTTGGGAATATGTCTTCTTGTTCCCCCTACTTCCTGAATGACCATTCCAAACCTCGGGGAAATGTGTTTGGTTATTGACATTGGCATGGGTCTCTCTGCTGCTCCCTTTCACCTCTCACCCCTCCCCTCCAGTTCGATGGAAAGCAGTAACGAACAGATGAATTGGTTTGGTTGGGATCTTTTTTATTTTTATTTTTATTTATTTTTAATTTCTTTATAGCTTGATTCCATCGGAAAGGACGAGCTTGGGCAGATGGGCTTTTTTCAGGCACACAGAGACCTATATTTAACCTTTTGACATATGCAAACCGAATAATTTAAGTTAAAAATAAAAATAAAAAAACAAACGAAATAATAATACTTCCCTAGTAACTATTCGGTTCCGAGCGGGTAGCTAGGTAATTAATTTGATTAATTATTTGATGTTGTCCCCCCAACAATCATCATCTCTTTTTTTTTTTTTTGGTTTGACTTGGGGATCCCTAATTATTACTATTATTTTTCCACCCGCTCCGGAGGCCCCCCCCCCGGACCCGGAGCTTTCGGTCCCGATATATCGCCCTCACCCTAAATAACGACATGCATATGCATTCTTTTTTCAAAATTGGGCAGCTAAGCATCACACTCACCCTTTGGTTTGGATTATTCAGGTTCGGTGTGTGGACGGGGTGACGGGGACGGGGACGGGGAACACTTAGCTGTTCGTTGCCAAGGGTACTTTTCTTTTTTTCTTTTCTTTCGGCATGTATGGGGAGGGGGCGCCTCTTCTCCATACAAGGGCTTGGCTTTCCAGAGGTTCTCGAAACACTCCCTTGCCTCCCCTTGTCCCTTGTCCACGGAAGGGATAAAGCACAGCATCGCGTTAGGCCAAGCCTTTATTGGGTTGGTTGGGTTGGGGTCCAAAAGAAAAGAACTCTGGACTAACCTCGAGAGTTCTGACAACGAATGACGCCTCACCGTTTTTAGTTTGGTATTGAAAAACTTAGGCACGAAACACACACACATACACACACACATTTAGTGGTTTCCCCATTTTCGGTTTGTTTCTCCGTGGTATTCTTCTTCTTCTTCTTCTTCTTCCCTCTCTCTCTCCCTTTCCTTCGTTCAAATCGAGGGATATCCGAAATCCCTTCCTCGTCGGAGATGGAGAAAAAAAAAGAAAAAAGAAAACGACAACGGAAGGGGTGACCTCACCCAACCAATCATTTTCATTACAACAAGTAACCAGTTTATTTCTTTCCCTGTCATTTCCCCTGTCAATACAGTTCTGGTTCTCTTGAATTCTCCTCTAGGGAAATTCCCACTTCTAGCGCGTTTCCAAGTAGTGTTCATGGAAATACATGACTAACGGAGGGGAGGGTTACTTAATTTTTTTATTTACATAACGCTTGACTAGCAACAGGTAACCCGGTCTAAGAAAGCGCCCCTTCTCCTTTTCCTACTTAGTACAAGAGAAACGGTTGGATCGTTAACGGGCCGGGAATGTTCGTGGGTGTAAGTGTATAGCACTAGTCCGGAATTCCCATCCCATTCCAAAGAGGTAGTAGGCTCACTCGGCTTTGGGCGATAACTTCGAATGGGGGAGGTAGCCGACTTTTTCCGACGTCGATGGTGGTGAGGCTACTAGTTGCCCACCTATTTCCTTCGTCGGTCCGGTTTCGCACTTCTGTATAAAGTAGAAGTAATACATAGCAGGCTTTTTTTGCCGGCCTGAAAGTTGCGACAATCACGCGAGAATTTTGTTTTTTTCACACATCGAGCTGCCCTATCCTGAAGAAGGAAGGATTGGGAAGGCGAAGCAAGCGCTCGAGCGCGCGCTGACGCTGAGTAAATTGAATAAATAATCTGTCATTTTTATTAGTGGTTACCACTCGCTACAACTCGACTCCGAGTCCATGAATTCTGAGTCGTTCTTTTCTTTTTTGCCTTTGTATTGTCAAGAGGCGAGGAGAGAGAGATAGATGTTCGGCAAATTGAATCTACAAGAATTCTGGCGCGCGCGCGCGCACACACTCGCTTCCCAGAAATGACTTGCGAACTCGAAACCATTCTGGAAGCTAAAGGAGAACCAGTTCACTTCTCTTTCCAAGAAAAAAAAAAAACGAAAACAAAAAACAAAAACAGCGTGTATCTCCTACCTTCCTCCCCCCCCTTCGCCACTATCTACCCGAAAATATAGTTCCCAAACACACGACAAAATCTCTATGCAAAGCCAAGCCTCCACCGGAGTACGGAGTTCCTTTCCCTTCGCAACTGCCCGAGCACACACACACACTCCTGATTCACCGGAGAATAAACAAGAGAATATTGATAGTAAACGGTCGATTTGACAACGCGGGCGTGTAAGGAAAAAGTACCTTACCTATCCGTATTACACCATCGACGCGATGGTGACTCAATTAGAGCGCTCCGAGCACCGGGGAGGAAGGTGATCATGCGTCCCTGATTCCTCTTGGCACCCAGGAAAAGAGGAAAGGGTCGAACATTCCTTGAAGCACAAGAAACACACTAACCACCACCACGAACCAGGGTGTAAATCTATCTTCGCCAACTGTGGAACCCGCGAACGCCCCTTGTTGGAGAGAAAAAATACAACTGGACTATACACCCCTCGCTAAAAATTCTCCTTCTCGACGCTTCTTTCCAGCATTCCAGCGCATGTAGCAGTGTGTGTGCATCTGGTGGTGTGCCTATATCCTTAGATCTGGCCCTGACCATCCTACCCTTCCTCGTGGTGCAAATACCTAAACATAGCAACGAGCTGTCGACGTCGTTTCCTATTCCCCAGTTCGCCCGAGCAGCCCATAATGTGGTGCATATGCTCGAGGCACACACACACACGTATACACACATACACACACACACGTTCGTGTTCGTCGTAGGAAAGAAACCCACTACTCCCCAACACGGTGGCGAAACCAGAAGACAATTTGGGCAGTAGTAGTATTGCTGGGGAGGGGGGGCCAAGAACACACTACTTTTACCAAAGAACCCACACACTCTACCACCGCCGCTTCTCCGTCCCCCAAGTTCAATTTAGTTCCTAGCTTCCCCCCTTTTTGGCGCCGCCTTATGCGCGTTTTTTTTCGTTCTTACACCTTTCAAGACGTAGAATTGATGGTTTGAAACTAATGCTGCTGTTGGGGCTAATAATTAGCGGGTCGGTTAGGGCGTTTTGACGCGACTTCCAAGTGAGCTTGCCAAAAGTGTCAGGGGGGAGGAAAAGGGGCGCACACTAGAAAAAAAAACGATCGACAGGGAAAATTCAAGGGTTGGAGGCGCACCCCTTCCAGGAAAGTCGTAGTGTGGTGTCAAAAAAAAAACAATCGGCCGACGGACATGTAACATCAGAAGCCCTAGTCAAAGCGAGGGGCGCTAGTGAACGGGCCAGGGTGCGAGTTCAAGATTAAGCAGGAGGGTTCCAAATGCACGACGATATATCCTGAGGTAAACAGACAAGATAATATACACAGCGGAGATCATTGTAAATACCCATGGCCGAGCACTGTTTTCCTTGCGGCACAAGGAGATTAAAAAAAGAAAAATTTAAAACCCAGAGTCTAAAATCGATCACACCCTACAACAAACCGTTGAGCAAATAGGAACACAGCAAAAAACAAAAGAAAGAATCACGCACCCAACCCATCTCATAAGGACAAAGCCAACGGTCGACACCACCTGTCCACAATACATCAGTCTCAAACCATCAAGAGAAGTGGTCTTGAGGGTGAGAGTGCTCACCAGTGTAGCAATGATACTCGCGGGCACACCATTCTTTAAGAAATCTACATTGGAGAGATACAGCTGACCCAACTCATCCTCTTGGGTTGCCCTGAATTCCCAAGTTCAATGAGGATTAGAATCATGAAGAGAGAATTTTGATGGTATAATGGCTTACGCGGTCTGATTCGGGAATCCGGATACTGGCATTCCCATACCTGTGGAGCAAATGAGGGCGGTGATAAAGATAAGCAGGTTACGCGGTTGGTTGGGCAGATTCCGTCCAACTTCCTTGGCGATGGGCACGAGGAGGACACTAGCAATGGTGTGGGAGATAAACGTAGAGATGACCTTGAGTTATACCGGAGAGTAAGTATGGTATGAATATGTTCCCCCCCCCCACCTGGCAGGGGAGGTAGTAGTAAGGACACACCAAGACAATAGGCGCAAGAATCAACACAACACTGTAGAGCGCATAACCATGCACTAGATCCCGGATCTTGATGTCAAGAACCTCAAGGAGGCCACTTGACACAACACCCTTTCCAAGAGCGATCCCACCCATGGCGAGAAAGACGATCGTCCACGCGAACTTCTCAAAGTCGTCCTATGGCAACAATCAATCAACCAACCACGCCTTGGAAAACGCAGCCCGAGACGAACCTTCTTCAAAACACCAGTGGAAAAGAAAGCCAACACCGGAATAAGAGCAATAACGCCCATATCACCCACATACCGCTCAATCGAATGTTCGATGCACCACAACGCGATGGTAACGATACAAACAACAGTAACCCACCACTGTTTTACCGTAAACCTCTCCTTCGTCGGCCTAATACCTCTGATCTCGATCTCACCCTCGCCATCCGGTGATCGTGCGGGGCGGTAGGAGAGGAGAAGGAAGCCCCAAATAAGGATGATGGAGATGAAGGAGACCGGAAGAGCGACGGCAAACCAAGCTCCCCACCCGATTGGTGGTTCCATTTCCCCGATCGCAATGAGGTTTTGGGGTGAAGAGATCGGCGAGCTTTGACCACCAATGTTGGCTGCGAGGGCAATGGCCAGCTGTGGGATGGTTCGAGAGAGGAGTGCGGGGAGAGAAGAGAAGGCATACGATGAGGCATGGCCCAAAGCTGGCTTTTGGTGGGATGGTTCGTAGAATAGGCTATGGTTGAAATATACTAAGTAAAACGCAGGTAAGATGATATTAAGCACGTGCCCGAATCAAGGTGAAGCATAGAGTCGGGGCAGC
This sequence comes from Lepiota brunneoincarnata, assembly GCA_023014365.1. Classification (NCBI taxonomy): domain Eukaryota; kingdom Fungi; phylum Basidiomycota; class Agaricomycetes; order Agaricales; family Agaricaceae; genus Lepiota; species Lepiota brunneoincarnata. The sequence continues at coordinate 635,226 of JAEBUN010000022.1, read as the reverse complement.
AACGTTACTAGGAAAGATGTCAGAGGAGCGGGATGCTGACACGAGGATTGGCTTACCTTATCCACATACTTGCAAAGCATGACACACACATGAAGGCCAGGAGGACAGTTCTCGGCTTCGTCCCTGCAAAGCTGAGGACACGTGTAATTAGCACCTTATCGATGTTCGTCTTGCTCAAGGCGGAAGAGATGGTGAAGCCTCCGATGAGAAGCATGATTGTGGGGTTGAACATGATCGAAAACACGTATCTGAAGAGTTACTCAGACAATCAGTATGGGCACAATATTCAGATATAGCAAACCACGAACTGTGTGGCATCTTTAGTGGACATTCGGTGGGACTCGCCATCGCGGATGACGCGTAGTGCGATGAGAAGCACAGGTACCGACAGAGAAGTGACGAACAAGGGGATAGCCTAACCGGAGTCAATCACAACATTCACCAGACTCTCGAAGGTGGGTTTACCTCTGATGCCCACATAATGGTACAAAATACCAGAATCGCCAAGCAATTATTCGCCTCCTTTAACGCAAGGACTCTCGTATTTAGAAGGATTGCGAACACGGCGACGGCAATGGCACCCCATATCAGCTTGCCCGTGATATAGAAATGACCGACGGGTGTGGGTACTTTCACCAACGGCTCTTCCGACTCCTTGACCAACGTCGCCCCAGTCAAATCTGTTTGGCTATCATCGCCACGCCGCTGGCGACCAATCATCTGTCTCCAAACTGTGTCGCGCTCCCAGGCAATGTTTTCGCGCTGGTGCAAACGCAACTGTTGTTTCGCAGCGGCCCTGTCACCGTGCGTAACACACCTGGCATACAGCTCGACCAATCGATTGATAGCGCTATTGACTTTATCTTTAGACGCCTGGGTAAACGGTGTGGCGATCTCGACCACTTCATGCAGATATTTGTCCTTGAGCTCGGAGTACGTGACTTTATCGTACTTTTTGATGATTTTGCGGAAGCCAGAATGGTTGATGTCGACGTAGGAACGGAGATTGGTAAAGTTAATATAGAGATGGGTTATTCGGCGTTTGAAGAGGATCCTCATGTCATATGCGTAATCGGTCCTGGCTGACCAAATGGTGCCATCATTATGAGCACCCGAGGTCCAGCTGTCACGGAGGGAATGGAACTTGTTGGCCAAGGCACCAATTGGGCCGGGTGCCCTGTGGAGCGTGAACGTGCTCTCTTCGAGTCCGTGGGTTTCCTCTGTGGATGAGATGCTTGGACGGCGCCAACGGTAGTCATATGTAGCTAGAGAAGGAAAATGTAGCGCGCTGTGACTCAGAGAAGAACATGACATACCAGACATCCGGTGAGCCCTGCCCGCAGTGCTATTTGTGCGTTGACGACGGACCCGCTCAGGACTCTGAGAGATGGAGACACTCTCGTCGTCGTCGTCGTCATCGGAATGCCCCAAATAGTGCGCACCCGCCTCCAAACCGGCCTCCTCCTGTCGTTCCACAGACTCTTCTAGTTCCGTCAGCTCATCCATAAGCTCGCTCTCCTGAACTTGGTAAAAGGCCACAATCTTTCTCATTTCGTGGTCGAGACGACCCCTAAAGAGGTGGTCTGTACCGAGAGCGTCGCCGCCGTGATCGAGGAGTCGTTCGCGTTCTCCGACCTCAACATCTCGATGTGATGAGACTTCATGACCGTGCTGCTGCTTCTCGAGCTGATAGATGTACTTTTTGAGGGCATCGTAGCTGTTAAGGTTGGATGTCAAGCCCGCACTAACGGCCCAGGGCGATATGAAGGACACTCACGCGATGTACTCCTCCCACCAATCGGACACGGCGTTGAACTTGAGAGCAGAGCTAAAAGGAAGCGCCAAATGACTCAATAAGGGGGGGTATGGAGTCAAATTGAAAAGCAGACTAACCTGAATTTCATGGTGTGAAGAGTCGGTGGAACTACAGGGCGTAGTGGCCGGAGGGGGATGGACTCCACTTTTGCGAGAAGTAAGAAATGAAGTGGAGAAAGACAACAAAGCTAACCTGTCCGCGGTCGCCAAGTGTTGGTGATTGAAACTCAAAGTTGTTCCTAGCGCTTGTCGGTTATATGGCCGCTCCTGTGCCCACGTGAGCACAAAAACACATCACACGTTCGATCCTATTCCGAATGGTAACATAAATCATCTTTGAACTGCCTGGGTTGACCATCCAAATGCTTCAGTTACGACCTCTGCCTCTTGATCGTCCTGCTGAATACTGCATTTCCCGGATCCTGCCCCTGGTGGACCCCACTCTTCTACCTACGCCACTAGCTTCTCTGCTTCCCGGCTTCGCCCTGTGGCGGACCGCCCGACAAGTCTTGTGCCCATAAACTGACCAATAATAACCTTTATATCTTCAACTGCGGCACAGAATCATGGTCACTCGACCTTGAATCGACCGATTCTCACTCTCTGCTTCCGGTATCTATATCCGGAAAATGATATCAATGTTTTTTGCTCCTGGCCCTTCACCGCCCCGCCAACATGCATTGATCAACTTGGATCCTTCCCCCTTCATACCTACAACGTGCCTCCACAGAAGTGTTTGAACAGCAATCAAATCCGATAAACACGAAATCCGGTCAACCAGTGGAGCCTTGACGTTCCTACTCCATTGGGTCTCCGCTCGTATTCTGAAGCTTCTTTATTCGTGTCGTGTGATATGACAAAAACTTGTGGCAGGGCGTGGATTATCTCTGTCTGTTTTGTTTCTCGGACCTTTCTTCGGACCTTTCTTCGGTTTGCACATCAATCGTCGTGAAGGCATTTCTTATGTGATACTGAACACCATCCTTCGACCCCACCCAAGCCACCCAAACGCTGCCTCTACACTGTCCCTCGGGTGCCTTGTCGCTCCCCCCCTAGCCCCTGGCGGGCGGTTTCGGGACATTTATTTGGTGATATCCACGGATCAGAGAAGAACCGAACAGTGGCTGAGTCAATCTCTCACGCCTCCACGGATGCAAAATGTCACCGACGAGCCGTACATTTGTCGTATAGGGGCTGCTGCAATGTACCCAAAGGAGATCTATCTGGCCTGGAGCCACCTCCAATACCCACTTTGCGGCATCTGCTACAAATAAGTCGTTGTCTGAACCCTTTGCCTACTCTGACCAGCTATACGCCCCAGCCCCGTTTCCCCATTCACATCTTTGGAGGGGAGGGGGGTCGAGATAGCTTTTCAATCTCTCCTGCGCCCATCGGTTCGTCAGAGATGTATTTACTCTAGCAGATGTACGTAGTCTATTGGTTCCTAATGATATCTCTGAGGCACGGGCCAGAGACTGGAACGGCGGATTCAAATAATCAACTCAAACGTGGCCTTGGATATACAAGATCAGCTGGATGAATACCAAGTCAAACAGAATTGATACGATCACAATCAGCCACCCACGTTCGTCCGACCATCCTACCTCCTTTACTGGTTTCGCTCCAGGTGTCCGGGTACGGTTTTTGAGCGCCATGAACGGAACGTGCCCGTATAATGATAACGGTCCCCCCTTTTCAAGTGGAACGCCGATGTTAAAAAAATTGGCGGTCATCCTAATATATACTAGCAACAATACTTACTACAGAGCCAAAATCCCTCAAACTAGGGAAAGATATCCACGTGACGCTTCAAGCTGCAGAGCCAAATCACCAGTGGGTGGCTCACCGACCCACCAAGGTGATAGCTCTTTGCTTCGAGTTTGTGTTTCTCAGGTCCTGACTTTCAGTCACCATTCATCATCATTCTGGCCCCCATTTGTATGATTATTGACCCACACAGCGACGGATGCATATATCACGAGGATGGTGTTTGTTGATTCATAGACCGGCGTATATAAGCTGGACACCAACAAAAGTCGAAGTCTCAAGTCATGCTCCCTAAACCACTTCACCCAGGTAACAGCACATAGGTTTGTCCTCCAGGCTAGGAACCAACAGGTTGCAGGGCCCCAAGTAGACCGAGGCTCAGGACGACCAAGGAACCTACACGATCCCCACGAATATATGCATATATCCACTTGCAACGAGTTTGTCACTCCCCACCTCCAGCGTCCTCGACATCGGAAGGTATCGGTCCTTGCACTCTATCTGGATTTGTGTAGGTATTGGGTGTACCTCTAGCTTAATGTTAGAACAAGTCAGCACTCGCATTACTAGCTACAGAAGTGAGCAGTCGCATTTCCTATGTTTAAAGCTCCTATGGTACACGATCCTCCTCCTTCGCACATTGATTTCCCCTCTTCCCCCATAACCCTTATCCTTTAGGCGGAAGTTTCATACCACACTCCTCTCCTCAGGGTGTTACCAACACTCTTTCCAGACATTTTTATCATACATACAAGTCCCTTCCATAGGTATTCTCTGGAGCCTCGTGTCGTGACCGGCGTTCTAAAAATAGTATACACAGCTGTCTGGGCGTCTCGTTATCGGATCGCTGTCTTCCCCGGCCACCATGTCGGTGTATGAACCCCCCAGGGCCAGGAGACCATTTTTTCGAAAGATATTCTCATTCAAACGTCCTCTTCCAACTGGACCCACACCCGGACCTCCCCAAATCGCAAGTGCGACACCGACAGCGAATCAGGCGCCATCCTACAACACGACGATTCAGGAACGATGTCATCGCCATACTGTCTAACAAGGCCATGCCAGTCACCGATGGGCTGCCTGCATCGAGTATATCAGATCACCCCAAGAATACAATTGGACACAACCCGGCACCCGGAGAGCGGCGGATTCAGAGTACTTCCGACCAGTCGACTAGCCTAAGTGTGTATTGCCTGCTTCGAACAAGCTTCATGCTGACTACTGGTTTTATTTTGTATACCAGAATCGCCTGCTTGTGCTTCAGCTGGCTTTTTTGCTAGTGCCCATGACTTTAAGATTGAGAATTCTACCTTCGTTGAGAAACCTACCTTCAATGAGAAACCTACCTTCGTTGAGAACAAAATCGTTTACAAGATCAACGGTAAACGTTTCAACGATCCCCAATTCATCCAACAATTCCTGCAGAACCTCGACAATGGTGGAACGGGTACAACTCTTTCTGGTGTAACATGTCTAGCCATCCACTGATTCAAGTCGACCAGTTCTCCTTCTACTCAACCAAAAGCGCGTTCCGGGCGCTGAGGTCGACTCATCCGATCGCGACCCCCCGCCGAGATGTCACCCTAAGACGCGCACAGAGTTGCTGGATACGCTTAACAGATGGCTTTTAGGAGAGGAGCGGCATTGGGACTTGATATGGCTGTCGGGTCCTGCAGGTGCGGGCAAGTCTGCTGCTGCTCAAACCTTTGCCGAGCATTGTCAGGAGCTTGGTCTGCTTGGAGCTTCCTTTTTCTTTTCCAGGTTGCAGGACCGTGAGGTTCCCAAGGGTATCGTCGCTACAATCGCTTACCAGCTCGCCAGTCGGAATGCGGGGTATAATCATTTGATCACACGCACTCTGTCCCGCGACCCCTCCATCCTCGACAAGACGCTCTCTATTCAATTTCGGAAGCTCATCGTCGAGCCATTCACCTTCTTGGCAGCTCATCAATCTGCCGCCAACACCACCTGCAAACCTCTCGTTATCGTCGTCGATGGGGTTGACGAGTGCAGCGATGAGGCTGCCCAATGCCAGCTCATTACACTGATCGGCGACTGCGTTCGGCAATTGGCCAACAGTCCCTGCCCACTCCTGTGGCTGATTTGCAGCCGTCCTGAGTGGCACCTCAAGCGCACATTTGCCAGGGCGGATCCCCCAATCGATTACGAGCGTAAGGAGATCACCTGCGACGCCGAGCAGGATATCCGGGATGTGTACCATATCCTTAAAGACGGACTGCAGAAGATTCACGATGAGACTGGGTGGGACCTCACTCGGTGTCAGACACGCACGCGATGGCCAACAGAGTCCAAACTGCAGCTGCTGTCACAAAAGGTCGGAGGACTTCCGATCCTTGCGTCGGTTGTTCTCAACTTCATTGGTGAAGGGAGTCCATCGCCCGACACGCGGCTGGAGATATGTCTTGTGTATCTTGATGCAGCTGGGGAGAGGGACAAGATGGCGCCTTTGGAGGTTCTGGATGCCTTCTACATGCAGATCATGCTTCGTGTTCCTCCGTCCATCCTTCCCACCACTAAGCAGATCATTGCATTTTACGTTCTTTCTCGCTCTTATGAATCTCTCTCAGAGGGAGATTCACAGTCCTATTTTGAGAGAGTCTCCGAAGTCGGACGCTTCCTTGGCATTTGTGAGGATGCCTTTTACTCAGCTCTTCGCAATCTACACTCTGTCATTGATGTCCCCCCTTCAAAATTGGCCCATGAAAAGCCTCTTACTTTCTTTCACAAGTCATTCGCGGATTTTCTGCAAGATCCAACCCGGTCCCACTCATTTTCCCTGGATATGCCATCAAGCCTGTTATGACATTGCGATACTCGCCCTCCGCCGTTACAATGACCTTCTTCAGTCGAATTGCGGACTAGAACGTGAGTATTCTCCTTTCCATGTTCTGTAGTACTGACTTTTGATCAGACTGTTCTATCTCTACACGTACTGAATCTTCACCCGATGACTCGCGTTGGGTTGGTGACGTAGGGGACGATGAACGTATCTATGGCTTTGTCGAGTCCAATGTTTGGGATATGTGTACTAGGGTAGAAGATTCGAGACGACCAGAGATTGTGGCGGAGCTTGTCAAGTTCAACTTTACCCATCTCCCCTTCCAATGGTCTATTTCTCAAGACAAATCCTTTTCCCGTTTTCTCCAATGGCTCTCGGAAGGCCGCAGCCTGAGCTCTGTATGTCCCATTGTGTTATGTCGTAAATCTGACTCGTTTATGAGACTCGCACCAACAGATGGATGACCACCATGAGCATGACCTCATCCGATTTCAGCCATCAGCGGTGGTGGATAAAACTCTTGCAAACCAATTCACGGAACCCTTAACTCTTCGCGACTCTTTCTTTCCGGATCAGACCAGCATATACCGACCACCTGAGTTCGTCTCACTACATCGACCCAATAAAGCCGCCTCCCCGTTTCGCAATCTGCGGATGGCGTTCTGGATTGGGAAGGGGGAGCGAACTGTATTGGTCCTGACTTTTAGGTTTTAACCCGATACCTCAGTCCCCGTTCCATTACTATATTGACTTTGTAGTTACTGGGCATAGCGGTAGCTTTTCACGCTCTTGGAAAACTCTGTCGGCTGTGCGACTACGTCTAAGGGCCACTTATAACCCTAAACGGGTCTCATGAGCAGCCTCAGGACAGGGCGCCCATGTAGGGGTCTTGCTGAACCCAGATGCATGAGCTTGAACAAATACTACCTTGACCGTAACTTTTCTTCATCCAGTGAATGCGCCCCGGACGAACACCTATTCATTCCCAGGCTTCCCCCCCCGTATATGACCACAGCGTGCACCCCCCCTTTACCCTCAAACGATCCCTGCCATACTCCAAATTCGGCCTCTGTCCCCCCCTTCGAACTTGGTTTCTCCGGCTGTCTGCAGACCACTTTCGCTCCCCCCTTGTGTTACTTCCATTTCATACATTGTGCAACTCGAGGGCTCTTCGAATTCTGAACTATGGGATGACAGAATACGCACCTTCCCGGGTGGTCCAGGTCTTATCCCGCTGATCTATGACCCCGTGTGCGATACTGCCGATCCTACCATCATTCCATTCTACTGGCCTCAACTCGGCCCAAATCCTTCACCAGAGGGGCTCCCTGGGACTGGACATCGGACGTTCGCGTTGATGTGATGGTACGCCATATACTGCTTAACAAGCTGTCGTTTCAAGTTTGGGGGGACGATCTAGCCTACACTCATCTTATCCGCTCATCAAGCCAACGCAACCAGATAGGTGGGGCGCCGCACGATATTACAAGTAATTTCCCCTTCCCCCTCTCTTTGAGCAAACGCACTCAAATGAATGCTAGACCTACATGGCTGCCGTAAACCTGATATCTGAGGCACGCGTCATCGGGCGAGAGACTGAAACGGCGGATTCAAACAGTCAACTCAAGCGTGGCCTTGGATAATATAAGATCTGCTGGATGTATTCCAGGTCAAGCAGAATCGATATGATCACAATCATCCACCCACGTTCGTCCAACATCCTACCTCCCTTATTAGTTTCGCTCCAGGTGTCCGGATACCGATTTTGAGCGCCATGAACAGAACATGCCCATATAATGATAAGGGTCTCAAGTGGAACTCCAATGTAAGAAATTTGGCGGTCATCTAAAACGCAGTAGCAACGATACTACAGAACCAAAATCCTCAAGTTAGGGGAAGATATCCACATGACGCTTCAAGTGGAAAGGCGATGGCTCTTTGCTTCGAGTTTGTGATCTCCCTAAACCACTTCACCCAAATAATAGTACATAGATTTGTCCTCCGGGGTAGGAATCAACAGGTTACGGGCCCCGAGTAGACTGAGACTCACGACGACCAAGGAACCTGCATGGTCCCCACGAATACATGCATATATCCTCCCCACCTCTAGTGTCCTCAACATCGGAAGGCATCGGCCTTGCTCACAAGCGGCCAATCTGAAACTCGAAGAACAAGTCAGAGGGCGGTAAACTGCCAATGTGGATCTTTTTGTCTGCTGGGATGACAAGCTCATGTCAAGCCGAGCATGACATACCGTTTTCGGACATTCGCTTATAACTATGTCCCTAACTTTATTTGGACACGTGTAGGTAGTGTATATGCCTACTAGCTTAACGTTAGGTGCCTCGGCACTCGCATTACTAGCTGCTGAGGTGAGCAGTCGTATTTCTTATGTTTTTCTCTCTATGATACTTATGCACGTGGTAGTCTCACAACATCTACATTCTCTGTGCACGCCCCACCTCTCTTCTCCAGGAATTCGTTTCAGAATATTAAATTTCCTACGGTGCACGATCCTCCTCCATCATACATTGATTTCCCCTCTTCCCCCATAACCCTTATCCCTTAGGCGGGAAGTGTGACACTACACTCCTCTCCTCAGGGTGTTACCCACACCCTTCCGAGATTTTTTTTATCATACATACAGGTCCCTTCCACAGGTATTCTCTGGATCCTTGTGCCGTGACCTGCGTTCCAAAAATAGTACACACAGCTGTCTGGGCGTCTCGTTATCAGATCGCTGTCTTCCCCAGCCACCATGCCGATGCATGAACCCCCCGGGACCGGGGGACCATTTTTTCGAAGGGAATTCTCACTCAAACGTCCTCTTCCAACTGGGCCTATACCCGGGCCTCCCCAAACCGCAAGTGCAACACCGACAGCGAATCAGGCACCATCCTACAACACGACGATTCGGAACGATGCCGCCGCGGAACTGTCTAACAAGCGTATGCCAGTCACTGATGTGCTGCCTGCATCGAGTACATCGGATCACCCCAAGACTACGGTTGAACACAACCCGGCACCTGAACAGCGGCAGATTCAGAGTACTTCCGACCAATCGACTAGCTTGAGTGTGTATTGCCTACTTCGAACAAGCTTCATACTGATTACTGGATTTCTTTTGTATACCAGAATCGCTTGCTTGTGCTTCAGCTGGCTTTTTTGCTAGTGCACATGACTTTAAGATTGCGAACTCTACTTTTGAGAACAAAGTCGTTTACAAGATCGACGGTAAACGTTTCAACGATCCCCAATTCATTCAACAATTCCTACAGAACCTCGACAATGGTGGAACTGGTACAACTCTTTCTGGTGTAACATGTCTAGCCATCCACTGATTCAAGTCGACCAGTTCTCCTTCTACTCAACCAAAAGCGCGTTCCGGGCGCTGAGGTCGACTCATCCGATCGCGACCCCCCGCCGAGATGTCACCCTGAGACGCGCATAGAGTTGCTGGACACGCTTAACAGATGGCTCTTGGGTAGAGGAGCGGCATTGGGACTTGATATGGCTGTCGGGTCCTGCAGGTGCGGGCAAGTCTGCTGCTGCTCAAACCTTTGCCGAGCATTGTCAGGAGCTTGGTCTGCTTGGAGCTTCCTTTTTCTTTTCCAGGTTGCAGGACCGTGAGGTTCCCAAGGGTATCGTCGCTACAATCGCTTACCAGCTCGCCAGTCGGAATGCGGGGTATAATCATTTGATCACACGCATTCTGTCCCGCGACCCCTCCATCCTCGACAAGACGCTCTCTATTCAATTTCGGAAGCTCATCGTCGAGCCATTCACCTTCTTGGCAGCTCATCAATCTGCCGCCAACACCACCTGCAAACCTCTCGTTATCGTCGTCGATGGGGTTGACGAGTGCAGCGATGAGGCTGCCCAATGCCAGCTCATTACACTGATCGGCGACTGCGTTCGGCAATTGGCCAACAGTCCCTGCCCACTCCTGTGGCTGATTTGCAGCCGTCCTGAGTGGCACCTCAAGCGCACATTTGCCAGGGCGGATCCTCCAATCGATTACGAGCGTAAGGAGATCACCTGCGACGCCGAGCAGGATATCCGGGATGTGTACCATATCCTTAAAGACGGACTGCAGAAGATTCACGATGAGACTGGGTGGGACCTCACTCGGTGTCAGACACGCACGCGATGGCCAACAGAGTCCAAACTGCAGCTGCTATCACAAAAGGTCGGAGGACTTCCGATCCTTGCGTCGGTTGTTCTCAACTTCATTGGTGAAGGGAGTCCATCGCCCGACACGCGGCTGGAGATATGTCTTGTGTATCTTGATGCAGCTGGGGAGAGGGACAAGATGGCGCCTTTGGAGGTTCTGGATGCCTTCTACATGCAGATCATGCTTCGTGTTCCTCCGTCCATCCTTCCCACCACTAAGCAGATCATTGCATTTTACGTCCTTTCTCGCTCTTATGTATTTCTCTCAGCGATAAACCCGAGGCCCCACTTTGAGAGAGTCTCCGAAGTCGGACGGTTTCTTGGCATTTGTGAGGATGCCTTTTACTCGGCTCTTCGCAATCTACACTCTGTCATTGATGTCCCCCCTTCAAAATTGGCCCATGAAAAGCCTCTTACTTTCTTTCACAAGTCATTCGCGGATTTTCTGCAAGATCCAACCCGGTCCCACTCATTTTCCCTGGATATGCGTCAAGCCTGTTATGACATTGCGAGACTCGCCCTCCGCCGTTACAATGACCTTCTTCAGTCGAATTGTGGACTAGAACGTGAATATTCTCCTTTCCATGTTCTGCAGTGCTGACCTTTGATCAGATTGTTCTATCTCCACACGTACTGAATCTTCACCCGATGACTCGCGTTGGGTTGGTGACATAGGGGACGATGAACGTATCTATCGCTTTGTCAAGCTCAATGTTTGGGATATGTGTGCTAGGGTAGAAGATTCGAGACGACCAGAGATTGTGGCGGAGCTTGTCAAGTTCAACTTTACCCATCTCCCCTTCCAATGGTATATTTCTCAAGACAAATCCTTTTACCGTTTTCTCCAATGGCTCTCGGAAGGCCGCAGCCTGAGCTCTGTATGTCCCATTGTGTTATGTCGTAAATCTGACTCGTTTATGAGACTCGCACCAGCAGATGGATGACCACCATGAGCATGACCTCATCCGATTTCAGCCATCAGCGGTGGTGGATAAAACTCTTGCAAACCAATTCACGGAACCCTTAACTCTTCGCGACTCTTTCTTTCCGGATCAGACCAGCATATACCGACCACCTGAGTTCGTCTCACTACATCGACCCAATAAAGCCGCCTCCCCGTTTCGCAATCTGCGGATGGCGTTCTGGATTGGGAAGGGGGAGCGAACTGTATTGGTCCTGACTTTTAGATTTAACTGATACCTCAGTCCCCGTTCCATTAATATATTGACTTTTTTTTAGTTACTGGGCATAGCGGTAACTTTTCACGCTCTTGGAAAACTCTGTCGGCTGTGCGACTACGTCTGAGGACTACTTATGACCCTGAACGGGCCTCATGAGCAGCCTCAGGACAGGGCGCCCATGTAGGGGTCTTGCTGAACCCAGATGCATGAGCTTGAACAAATACTACCTTGACCGTAACTTTTCTTCGTCCAGTGAATGCGTCCCGGACGAACACATATTCATTCCCAGGCTTCCCCCCCTGCATAGGACCACAACGTGCACCCACCCTTTACCCTCAAATGATCCCCGCCATACTCCAAATTCGGCCTCTGTCCCCCCTTCGAACTTGGTTTCTCCGGCTGTTTGCAGATCACTTCCGCTTCCCCCTTGTGTTACTTCCATTGCATACATTGTGCAACTCGAGGGCTCTTCGAATTTCGAAAGATGGGATGACAGAATATGCACCTTCCTGGGTGGCCCAGCTGATCTATAACCCCGTGTGCGACACTGCCGATCCTACCATCATTCCAAACCTCAATTCGGGCGAAATCCTTGACCAGAGGAGCTCTCTGAAGCTGGACGTTCGGGCGTTCGCGTTGATGTGATGGTACGCTATATACTGCTTAGCAAGCTGTACTTTCAAGTTTGGGGGGACGATCTAGCCTGCACTCATCTTATCCGCTCATCAAGCCAACGCAACCAAATAGCTGGGGCGCCGCACGATATTACAAGTAATCTCTCTTCCCACCGCTCTTTGAACAAACTCACTCAAACAAATACTAGACGTGCATGGCTGCCGTAAACCTGATATCTGAGGCACGTGTCGTCGGGCGAGAGACTGAAACGGTGGATTCAAACAGTCAACTCAAACGTGGCATTGGATGTATAAGATCAGCTGGATGTATTCCAGGTCAAGCAGAATCGATATAATCACAATCACCCACCTGCGTTCGTCCGATCATCCTACCTCCTTTACTGGTTCTCCCCAGGTATCCGGGGACGGATTTTGAGCGTCATGAACGGAACGTGCCTGTATTATGATAAGGGTCTTGCCCTTTCCAAGTGGAGCGCTGATGTAAAGAATTTGGTGGTCATCTGAAATACATTAGTGAAGAGGGGTAGGTAGGGTTGGCAAGCGAGCACGACTGCGTCTGTCAGTCGCAAGGCTTTGACCCAGAGGAGAGAGAGGAGAGGAGAGAGAGGGAGAGGGAGAGAACGAGAATGAGAAAATGAGACAGAGAAGAGCTTAGATAGATAGTAGAAGAGCTGGGATGTATTTCCCTACCTCGTAATACAATTCTCCAGCTAGTTTTTATACTACGAGGTGAGGTTTTGGATGGGAAAAGGGAAAAGTTTGGAGCGCGAGAAGAAACACGAAAGTAGCTACGAAATTTCCTATAGAAACTAGTGGCACATGTTTTTTTTTACTACGGCAAGGGGAGAGAGAAATGAGGAGAAAAGGAAAAGGAAAATTGCCTATGCTGATCCGTCACTTGCTTGAGGTGTCCATGCGTGATGCTGGTCGCGTTTGGTGTCTTTTGGGTGGTGAACATACCAGGACAGTGTGGGCGTCGTGGTCCTCTCCGCAGTTTTGTCTGGGCTAGTGGAAGAGGGGCTGACGGGTGCTACGCGAGCAGCCGTTGTTTGTTCTCCACATTAGCAACGATGCTACAGAACCAAAATCTTCAAGTTAGGGAGGATATTCACGTGACGTTTCAAGTCCAATAGCCAAATCACGAGTACTGGCTACCAAGGCGATAACCCTTGGTTTCGAGTTTGGGTCTCTTAAATTTCTTGGGTCCCGACTTTCAGTGACCCAGTCATGATTATTGTTGGGCTCCGTCCTTTGATCGTCGACCCATACAATGATGGTGTTTGTTTATTCATAGACTGGTGTATATAGGCTGAACACCAACTGAAACCCGGTAGGGTTACAAGGCGGCCTTACACGTAGTCGCACAGCAGATGAATCTGCACGGTATCTATATTTCAGAACGGCGAGAGGGTAAGAATTGTTTACATAGGCGCATCCAGGGTCTTTATATATGGGGGTCACATTCCCTCATCAGCACATACTCTAATACGGTTGGTTGTATGATGGCGGGTCACACCAACGAAAGTCGAGCCTCTACTCGTTCTCCATAAACCACTTCACCCAGGTAATAGTACATAGATTTGTCCTCCAGGCTAGGAACCAAGAGGTTGCGGGCCCCGAGCAGACCGAGACTCAGGACGACCAAGGAACCCGCACGATTCCCACAAAAACATGCATATATCCACTCTCAACAAGTATATCACTACCCGCCTCCAGCGTCCTCAACACCGGGAGGTGGCTGCCTTGCTAACAAGCGGCCAATCTGGAACTCGATAAACAAGTCAGAGGGCGGCAAACCGCCAATACAGAACCCTCTTTCTTTGTATGACCCACCCCTCTTCTCCAGGAAGTCGTTTCGGAATATTGGATTTCCTACAGGGACATGATGCTCTTCCTTCACACATTGATTGCCCCGTCTTTTCCCATAACCCCTATCTGTTAGGTGTAAGTTTTATACCATACTCCCCTCTTCAGAGCGCTGCACACACCATTTTCCAGATATTTTTACCGTACAAGTCCCTTTCCATAGGTATTCTCTGGACCCTTGTATCGTGACCTGCGTTATAAACATAGTATATACAGCTGTCAGGGCGTCTCGTGATCGGATCGCTTGCCTTCCACAGCTATGTCGATGGATGAACCCCCCACTATGCGATGGTTCTTTCCAAAGATATTCTCGCTCAAACGTCCTCTTCCAACTGGATCCATACCTGGACCTCCCCAAATCACAAGTGCAACACCTACAGTGAATCAGGCACCATCTTCCAACGTGACCACTCGAGACGATGCCGTCGCCGAACTGTCCAACAAAGCTATGCCAGTCACCAATACGTTGCCTGCATCGAGTACATCGGATTACCCCAAGGCTACAGTTGAACACAACCCTGCACCTGAACAGCGGCAGATTCACAGCACTTCCGACCAGTCGACTAGTGCGTATTGCCTACTCCAAACAGGCTCCATACTGACCACTGGGTTTCTTTGGTATGTTGGAATGGCCTACTTGTGCTTCAGCTGGTTTTTTTGCTAGTGCTCATAACTTTAAGGTTGAGAATTCTACCTTCGTTGAAACAAAGTCGTTTACAAGATCAACGGTAAACCTTTCAATGATCCCCAATTCCTTCAACAGTTTCTGCAGAACATCGACAGTGGCGGAACAGGTACAACTCTTTCCGGTGTAACATATCTAGCCATCAACTGATTCAAGTCGACCAGTTCTCCTTCTACTCAACCAAAAGCGCGTTCCGGGCGCTGAGGTCGACTCATCCGATCGCGACCCCCCACCGAGATGTCACCCTGAGACCCGCACAGAGTTGCTGGATACGCTTAACAGATGGCTGTTGGGTCAGGAGCGGCATTGGGACTTAATATGGCTGTCGGGTCCTGCAGGTGCGGGAAAGTCTGCCGTCGCTCAAACGTTTGCAGAGCATTGTCAAGAGCTCGGTCTGCTTGGAGCATCCTTTTTCTTTTCCAAGTTGCAGAACCGTGACAGTCCCAAGGGCATCGTCGCCACAATCGCTTACCAACTCGCCAGCCGGAATGCGGGGTATAATCGTTTGATCACACGCATCCTGTCCTGTGATCCCTCCATCCTCGACAAGACGCTCTCTATTCAATTTCGGAAGCTCATCGTCGAACCATTCACCTTCTTGGCGACTCAGCAATCTGCCGCCAATACCACCTGCAAACCTCTCGTTATCGTTGTCGATGGGGTAGACGAGTGCAGCGACGAGGTTGCCCAATGTCAACTCATTGCTCTCATCGGTGACTACGTTCGGCAATTGGCCAACAGTCCTTGCCCACTCCTGTGGCTGATTTGCAGCCGTCCTGAGTGGCACCTCAAGCGCGTATTCGCCAGGGCAGATCCCCCAGTCGATTACGAGTGTAAGGAGATCACCTGCAATGCCGAGCAGGATGCCCAGGACGTGTACCACATCCTCAAAGATGGACTGCAGAGGATTCACGATGAGACTGGATGGGATCTCACTCGGGGTCAAACACGGGCGCGATGGCCAACAGAGTCCAAACTGCAGCTGCTGTCACAAAAGGTCGGAGGACTTCCGATCCTTGCCTCAGTTGTTCTCCACTTCATTGGTGAGGGGAGTCCATCGCTCGACACGCGGCTAGAGATATGTCTTGTGTATCTTGATGCAATTGGGGAGAGGGACAGGATGGCGCCTTTGGAGGCTCTGGATGCGTTCTACAGGCAGATTATGCTTCGCGTTCCTCCATCCATCCTTCCCACGGCTAAACAGATTATCGCATTTTACGTTCTTTCTCGCTCTTATAGATACCTCTTCGAGAAAGATTCGGGGTCCTATTTTGAGAGAGTCCTCGAAGTCGGGCGCTTTCTTGGCATTTGTGAGGATGCCTTCTATTCAGCTTTTCGCAATCTACACTCTGTCATCGATGTCCCCCCTTCAAAATTGGCCCACGAAAAGCCTCTTGCTTTCTTTCACAAGTCATTCACGGATTTCCTCCAGGATCCAGCCCGGTCCCACTCATTTGCCCTGGATATGCAACAAGCCTGTCATGACATCGCAATACTCGCCCTCCGCCATTACAATGACCTTCTTCAGTCGATTTGCAGACTTAAACGTGAGTATTCTCGTTTCCATATTCTGCAATGCTGACCTTTGGTCAGGACTGTTCTGTCTCCACACGCAACGAATCTTCACTTGAGTACTCACGTTGGGATGGTGATGTAGGGGACGACAAGCGCATCCATGACTTTGTCAAGTCCAATGTTTGGGATATGTGTGCTAGGGTAGAAGATTCGAGACGACCAGGGATTGTGGCGGAGCTTGTCAGATTCAACTTGAATCACTTTCCTCCTGGATGGAGTTTTTCCCAAGACGAATCCTTTTTCCGTTTTCTCAAATGGCTCTCGAAAGGCTGGAGCCTGAGCTCGGTGCGTTCCCAAGACAAATCCTTTTCCCGTTTTTCTCCAATGGCTCTCGAAAGGCCGGAGCCTGAGCTCGGTGTGTCCTATTGTATTATGTCGTAAATCTGACTCGCTTACGGGCCTCGCACTAACAAGATGGATGACCACCATGAGCATGACCACCATGAGCATGACCTCATCCGGTTCCACCCATCAACGGCGGTGGACAAGACTCTTGCAAGGGCAATTCACGGTGCCCTTACCTCTTCGCGATTCTTTCCCTCCGGATCTGGCCACTAAATGCCGACCATTTGTGTTTTTCTCAGTTACACCGACCCAATGAAATCATCTTCTCGCTTGACCAAGTGCTGATGGCCTTCTGGTTTGGGAAGGGGGAGCGAACTGTATTAGCCCTGATTCATGAGTCGTAATCCGATACCTTGGTTCCCGTTCCGTTACTATATAGACCTCGTAGTTACTGGACATAATGACAGTTTTTTACCCTCTTGGCGGATTCCGTCTTACTGTGCAGCTGTGTGTAAGGACTACTTGTAATTCTAAATGAGTTTCATGAGTAGTCTCGGCACTGGACCTCTACGTGTGGATGTAGGGGTTTTGCTGAGACCCAGATGCATGAGCTTGAGCGAGCACTACCTTGACTGTGATTATTCTTCATCCAGTGAATGCGTTTCGGGTGAATACCTATCCAGACCCAAGCCTCCTCCCCTGCATATGACCACAGCGTGTACCCCTCCCCCCTCTTTACCCACAAACGATCCCCACCATACTCCAAATTCGGCCTCTGTCCCCCCTTCGAACTTGGTTTCTCTGGCTGTTTTTCAGACCACTTTCGCTTCCCCCTTGTATTACTTCCATTTCACACATTGTGCAACTCGAGGGCTCTTCGAATTTCGAAATATGGGACTACAGCACACGCACCTTCCCCGGTGGTCCAGGTCTTATCCAGCTTATCTGTGACCCCATGTGCGATACTCCCGGTCCTACCATCATTCCAACCTACCAGCCTCGATTCGGGCCAAATCCTTCACCAGAGGAGCTCTCTGAAGCTGGACGTTCGGGCGTTCGCGTTGATGTGATGGTATGCCATATCCTGCTTAGCAAAGCTGTCGTTTGAAGTTTGGGGGGGACGAGCCAGCCTACACCCATCTTATCCGCTGATCAGGCCAACGCAACCGAATAGCTAGGCGCCGCACGATATTACAAGTAATCTCCCTTCCCCCCCCTCTTTGAACAAGCTCACTCAAACAAATACTAGACGCACATGGCTGCCGTAAACCTGATATCTGAGGCATGCGTCGTCGGGCGAGGCTGAAACGGTGGGTTCAAATAGTCAACCCAAATGCGGCCTTGGATGTGTAAGATCAGCTGGATGTATTTCGGGTCAAGCAGAATGGATATGATTACAATCACCCACCCCATCCTACCTCCTTTGCTATTTCTCCCCAGGTATCCGGGTACGGACTTTCAGCGCCATGAACGGAACATGCCCGTATAATGATAAGGGTCTCCCCTTCCAAAGTGGAACTCCGATGTAAGAAATTTGGCAGTCATCTAAAATGCACTAGCAACAATGCTACAGAACCCAAATCCTCAAGTTAGGGGAAGATATCCACGTGACGCTTCAAGTGGAAAGGCGATGACTCTTTGCTTTGTCTTAAATTTCTCAGGTCCTGACGTTCAGTTACCATTCATGATCATTGCTAGCCCCCATCTGTATGATTGTCGACAAACGCGGTGACGGATGCATACATCATCATGATGGTATTTGTGTATTCATAGACCGGCGTATATAGGCTGGACACCAACGAAATACATGCACATATCCACTCGCAACGAGTTCGTCACTCCCCACCTCCAGCTTTCTCGACATCGGAAGGTGTCGGCCTTGCACTCTATTTGTATATGTGTAGGTAGTTAGACAAGTCAGTACTCGCATTACTAGCTACAGAGGTGAGCAGTGGCATTTCCTATGTTTTTCGCTCTATGATACTTGTACACGTGGGAGTCTTACAACATCTACATTGTCTTTGCACGCCCCACCTCTCTTCTCTAAGCATTCATTTCAGAATATTAAAGCTCCTATGGTACACGATCCTCCTCCTTCACGCATTGATTTCCCCTCTTTCCCTATAACCCTTATCCTTTAGGCGGAGATTTATACAACACTCCTCTCCTCAGGGTGTCACCCACACCTTGTCCAGGCATTTTTATCCTGCGTTATAAAAATAGTATACACAGCTGTCTGGGCGCCTCGTGATCTGATCGCTTGCCTTCCACAGCCATGTCGATGGATGAACTCCCCACTAGGCGATCGTTCATTCGAAAGATATTTTCACTCAAACGTCCTCTTCCAACTGGACCCATACCCGGACCTCTCCAAATCACAAATGCAGCACCGACAGTGAATCAGGCACCATCCTACAACACGACGATTCGGAACTATGCCATCGCCAAACTGTCTAAGGTCATGCCAGTCGCCGATGGGCTGCTTGCATCGAGTACATCAGATCACCCCAAGAATACAGTTAAACACAACCCGGCACCCGGAGAGCGGCAGATTCAGAGCACCCCCGACCAGCCGACTAGCCTAAGTGTGTATTGCCTACTTCGAACAAGCTTCATACTGACTACTGGATTTCTTTTGTATGCCAGAATCGCCTGCTTGTGCTTCAGCTGGCTTTTTTACTAGTGCCCATGACTTTAAGATTGAGAATTCTACCTTCGTTGAGAGACCTACCTTCGTTGAGAACAAAATCGTTTACAAGATCGACGATAAACCTTTCAACAATCCCCAATTCATTCAAAGATTTCTGCAGAACCTCGACAATGGTGGAACGGGTACAACTCTTTCTGGTGTAACATATCTAGTCATCCACTGATTCAAGTCGACCAGTGCTCCTGCTACTCAACCAAAAGCGCATTCCGGGCGCTGAGGTCGACTCATCCGATCGTGACCCTCCGCCGAGATGTCACCCTGAGACCCGCACAGAGTTGCTGGACACGCTTAACAGATGGCTCTTGGGTCAGGAGCGGCATTGGGACTTGATATGGCTGTCGGGTCCTGCAGGTGCGGGCAAGTCTGCCGTCGCTCAAACATTTGCCGAGCATTGTCAAGAGCTCGGTCTGCTTGGAGCATCCTTCTTCTTTTCCAAGTTGCAGAACCGTGACAATCCCAAGGGTATCGTCGCCACAATCGCTTATCAACTCGCCAGCCGGAATGGGGGGTATAATCATTTGATCACGCGCATTCTGTCTAGCGATCCCGCCATCCTCGACAAGACTCTCTCTATTCAATTTCGGAAGCTCATAGTCGAGCCATTCACCTTCTTGGCAGCTCAGCAATCTGCTGCCAACACCACCTGCAAACCTCTCGTAGTCGTCGTCGATGGAGTCGACGAGTGCAGCGATGAGGCTTCCCAGTGCCAGCTCATTACACTGATCGGCGACTATGTTCGGCAATTGGCCAACAGTCCCTGCCCACTCCTGTGGCTGATTTGCAGTCGCCCTGAGTGGCACCTCAAGCGCGCATTCGCCAGGGCAGATCCCCCAATCGATTACGAACGTAAGGAGATCACCTGCGACGCCGAGCAGGATATCCGGGACGTATACCATATCCTCAAAGACGGCCTCCAGAAGATTCACGATGAGACTGGCTGGGATCTCACTCGGGGTCAGACACGCGCGCGATGGCCGACAGAGTCCAAATTGCAGCTGCTGTCACAAAAGGTCGGAGGACTTCCGATCCTTGCGTCGGTTGTTCTCAACTTCATTGGTGAAGGGAGCCCATCACCCGACACGCGGCTGGAGATATGTCTCGTGTATCTTGATGCAGCTGGGGAGAGAGACAAGATGGCGCCTTTGGAGGTTCTGGATGCCTTCTACACGCAGATCATGCTTCGCGTTCCTCCAATCATCCTTCCCACCACTAAGCAGATCATTGCGTTTTACGTCCTTTCTCGCTCTTATCTATTTCTCTCAGCGAAAAAACCGAGGCCCTACTTTGAGAGAGTCTCCGAAGTCGGACGGTTTCTTGGCATTTGTGAGGATGCCTTTTACTCAGCTCTTCGCAATCTACACTCTGTCATTGATGTCCCCCCTTCAAAATTGGCCCATAAAAAGCCTCTCGCTTTCTTTCACAAGTCATTCACAGATTTTCTCCAAGATTCAACCCGATCCCAGTCATTTGCCCTGGATATGCATCAAGTCTGTCATGACATCGCAATACTCGCCCTCCGGCGTTACAATGACCTTCTTCAGTCGAATTGCGGACTAGAACGTGAGTATTCTTCTTTCCATGTTCTGCAATACTGACTTTTGATCAGACTGTCCTATCTCTACACGTACTGAATCTTCACCCAATGACTCGCGTTGGGTTGGTGACGTAGGGGGTGATGAACGTATCTATCGCTTTGTCGAGCGCAATGTTTGGGATATGTGTACTAGGGTAGAAGACTCGAGACGACCAGAGATTGTGGCGGAGCTTGTCAAGTTCAACTTTACCCATCTCCCCTTCCAATGGTCTATTTCTCAAGACAAATCCTTTTCCCGTTTTCTCCAATGGCTCTCGGAAGGCCACAGCCTGAGCTCTGTATGTCCCATTGTGTTTTGTCGTAAATCCAACCCGTTTATGAGACTCGCACCAATAGATGGATGACCACCATGAGCATGACCTCATCCGATTTCACCCATCAACGGCAGTGGATAAGACTCTTGCGGGGCGATTCATGATGCGCTTACCCCTTCGCGACTCTTTTCCTCCAGATCTGTCCACTGAATACCGATCATTTGTGTTTGATTCATTACATCAACCCAATAATGCCGTCCCCTCGCTTGATAAAAAGCTGATGGCGTTCTGGATTGGGAAGGAGGAGCGAACTGTATTAGTCTTGATTCATGGATCGTAACCCAATACAGTCGACTCTGAAATAACCCATACTTTTGGTGGACACCCTGAGCCCATGGGCTATCATAGAGTATGTGCTGCCACAAATGCCTCTCTGGACTGGGATTCCTGGAGTGGATAAGCTTAAGCTCATGTATCTTATAACAAAAGGTATATAGTACTGCTACAGCTAAGTAGAAGCCATGCTCATAATTGAAGGCCTTCTTAAGCATGTAAACAAGTACTTCTTCATCAACAATGTTCCCATCATGATCAAGCCACTCTTCTTCCTCTGAGGAAAGCTTCCCTGCCTGGTTAATGTGTGCCAAAAGTACATTCATATGTGTTTTTACTTACTATTTTGAGTTGCTTAAGCCCATTCTTGAGCATGTTGAGTGGATTATTGCCCATAGCTGTGATGGGGGATGAGAGAATGGGTGAAATTTTGTAGTAGACACCAGATGCACGAGCTTGAATGACTGCTACCTTGACTATAACTATTCTTCATCCAGTGAATGTGTTCGGACGAATACCTATCCTGCCCCAGGCCTCCCCCTCCTGCATATGACTGCAGTGTGTACCCCCTTTAACCCTCGAACGATCCCTGCATACTCCAAATTCAGCCTCTATACTTGGTTTCTCCGGCTGTTTGAAGACCGCTTTTGCTTCCCCCTTGTATTACTTCCATTTCACACATTGTGCAACTCGAGGGCTCTTCAAATTTTGAAATATGGGACGACAGCATATGCACCTTCCTGGGTGGTTCCAGGTGATCTATGACCCCCGTGTGCGATACTGCCGATCCTAACCATCATTCCAACCTACCGGTCTCAACTCGGGCCAAATCCTGTTACCAGAGGAGCCCTCTGAGGCTGGAAGTCGGGCGTTCGCGTTGATGTGATGGTACGCTATATACTGCTTAGCAAAGCTGTCGTTTCAAGTTTGGGGGGGGACGATTCAGCCTACACTCATCTTATCCGCTCATCAAGCCAACGCGTCTAGCTAAGCGAATACTAGACGTACATACATACATGACTGCCATAAACCTGATATCTGATATTCCTGCACACCATATCATCATCATTTGTAGCTCCACGATTGCCACCTTGGGCGATGTGGTGGATAGGGTGTGAAGGGTACTGGTGGGGATAAAGACGTAAATTTACAACGCCAGCCATATAAATCTCCATGTAAGGGAAACGTGAAGTTCGCGTACTTGTGTCAAACGAATGGAGACCTACATAATTTTTTTTCGGAGGGAGGGGGGGATTGGGAGGTGTAGACATAGATACATGAAGTACCTCTTACGTGCCCGCATTCCATACAGCGGTTCCAAGCCTGCGGGCAACCCGCTCTGTGTCCTGATCTTCGTGCGACCATGTTCACAGCAACAGTTGAAGGTATGTTATTTTGCATGATGCACTTCGTAATAATGCAGAGCATGCGGAGAACCTCACTCACACCTCAGTTGGAATCCAAGCTGGACATGTGTAACTAATCATTAGATAACATTGGTACACAGCCACTTTATCTAACAATTCTATGACTTTGGAACACAGTTCTCCAAGTGACAATAATATGTCACACAGCCAGGGCTGACAAAATTCACAAAACACGGGCGCCTAATATTTGGTGATGTTACCCAGTACGTACTTACGTCTCTCAACCTGCCCCCCCTCCCTCCCCTAGGCCCAACTGTTTTTCCCGAGCGCTAGCGGCTCCCGCAGCGGCAAGTTAACAACTTGTGTATGCATGTACTTGGTAACGGCTCCCGATGTCGTTTACCCGCACATATGTCCCTGGAAAACGCAAGGGTTCTGTGAGGAGAGGAGTTGGTTGGACGGTTGAGAGAAACGACCGTGGTTTCAGCTCGACATAGGTCTCAACCCACGAAAATGAAATGAAATAAAATAAGATAAGAATAAAAAGGAACACGTGGAACGGGATTGTGGACGATTTCAAATCTGTCCGGACATCCAGATCCGCAGCGAGTTTTACGACAGACGCCAGTCATTTTTCCAAAACTCTTTGAGGATTTCCGGGCCAGTTGATACAGCATGTCACGGTCAGAAAGGGGAGGAAACATGACGGCATGGATGGGCTGTTTGACATTTGCCTTCGCACGCACATGTAAGTAGTAAACCCGATGGTGCCGTTACGAGAAGGGGAGACACCGAACTTTGGCCTGAAGGGCTCTGTGGTGTGGAGTGACTGGCATTTTTAGCTGTACCTTTTTGATGATCTGGTGGCGCGACGAGGGGCTCTCTCGCTCTCTCCTCTGGTTGGATACGAATGTGGATGATATAAGGATCTTGAGGAAAGATCGGGGAGCCTCGACAGCGTACGTTACGTACGTACTGGGTTACATCTCCAAGTACCCGAGAGACACCGGAGGGGTGGCAGCTTTGCACAGGTCTCCCTAAGTAGAGAAGGGGTGCTTACGAGAACGAGAAGGTGTAGCACGGCCGAATCGGTTTGGGCGCAGAGCTGGGGTTGTACACATGTACTTACCCGGTGACCCTTCTGCCATGATGCAGATCTTTAATGGCATATTCGAAGAAGAGGGTAGGGGCCACAAGTGATCCAGCTTGGCGGAGAGCTTCTGGCCATCATTGAGTCCGTTGGCTAAAGAGTTGTTCCGGAGGGGACAAGACACCGGATGAATAGGAAAAAAAAAAAGAGAACAGGAATGCCGTTCATTCCCCCCGGCCGACAGCCAAACCTTGTCACCTCATGTCAACCCCCCATCAAAGGGAAAACGGCAGGAGTTGGTAGGGCAGCGGAAATGACAGTGGTGATATGAAGCATTCATGTGGGGCTTTCGTGTTATCGTTGGTTATCGTAAGGGCCCCCGTAAGTAGCGGACCGGCTCGCTCTGGCTTGACTCTGTCTCAAACTGGAATGTCGCCCGATAGCTGCGCAGAGAAACTTTTGAACGGGTTGGAGATTAAAGTTTACCTAGCCTTACCATGAGCGTTTGATGTTTAAGGTTGGGGGTGATGCAATAATACCAAATAGATTCGGGCGCTTGTCTTTTTAATGGTTGTGAAGTCTTGGCCGCTAAACCTTAACTATGTATATGGTCACGCACTTATCTCAATCCAGACTACCCTGACCCTTTTCTAAATCTGAGCGTGAGCTGTTCGAACCGCACTGCCCGCACATGCCAAGGGCTTTTGTAGCAGTAGGGCTAAATGCAGAAAATGAAGTATACCACTGATAGTTTCTCTGAACCCGGGTTCGAATGTGGCAGACTATCCAATTAGGATTAGAGCGTTTGAACTTTTGCCAAGGGAAGTCTTCAAGGGCATCAAGTATATCGAAACACACATCTGGTTGGTCAACGATGTTATTGTGATTATCTTTACCAGGAACCAGGATCTAGAGGGACGGAGGTTCAGTCGAAATTTACATATGACCGCTACAGGATAAGCATCCAGTGTAGAGGTTTTCCACCATATACCATTCCTGCCGAACCGAATCAGGTTCAGATGGTATAATTGCGGAATAAAGCAAGTCATATGCGTAAGTACTCGCCGAGAATAAGCGAGAAGGCATTCCTGTCACCCATTGACATAGTATAAACCATAGGGTTCTCATCTACCATGATGAAGTCTCTATTGCAGAAGAATATGATACTTTCCCAGGGGCAGGCTCATGTCCTACTCGTAGCGAATCGCTAGTTTCGGTGGGACATTAGCCCTGAGGGGAGTAATTGGTGCCCAAGACCAGGTATCTATGTGAGGGTATGACTCGAGGACAGTCGTAATTTACGACCCTCCTGATTCGTAAGGCAGTAGGGTAGGGGGGTAATTATTCACACGAAAGACATCACTAGAAAAAAACATGTCGTGGGTTGGCCGTCATGCTACATGATGCGGCCCTGTGCAGAGTGACTTGAGGGCCAATTGAGATGAAATACCACCGCACGCAGTATGATAAAAAATTCGCTGAGTCACCCAGAATGCAGAGATGGTCACATCATACCATTCAGTCTCTTGGATAATTGGAGAGGGTCTAGAACGCCAGGAGGCATGGTCTTCTTTGTTTTCCCATTCGATGAAAGGTGATGTGATGCCTTCGGCTGCAATTCCAGTTCGTTTAAACCTTCTTCAGATCCCCGTGCACAGGTGAAAGCTGACGGAATGTGATAGCACGTGCGAGGCCATGAACGTGTATTAAAAATATAAACGCCGGTCCCGGATGACTTTTGTGGTCTGGACAATCCAAAGAGGAGGGAAGGAGCCTCACAAGAATACGATGGAATAGCGAGGTGCTTGAAAGTTGCAATGTGTACGCAGGAGAAGCTATATAATAGTTACAGCCAAGGTAGTAGTCGTCCAAGCTCATGCACCTGGTCCAGCAAAACCCCTACATCTACATATGGACGTCCTGTGCCGAGACTACTCATGGGACCCGTTTTGGGTTACAAGTGGTTCTTACATGTAGTCGCACAGCAGACAATCCGCACGGTCTCTGTATTCAGAGGGCAAGAGGGTAAAAAGTTGCCGGTATGTTTAGTAACTACGAGGTCTATACAGTGGTGGAATGGGAACTGAGGTATCGGGTTACAACTCACGAATCAGGGCTAATACAGTTCGCTCCCCCTGCCCAATCCAGAACGCCATCAGCCTATCGTCAAGCGAGGGGATGGCTTCATTGGGTTGATGTAGTTGTAGTGAGACAAACACAAATGGCCGGTATCTGGTGCTCTGATCCGGGGGGAAGGAGTCGCGAAGGGATAAGCGCGTCGTGAATTGCTTTGCAAGAGTTTTATCCACCGTCGTTGATGGGTAAAATCGGATGAGGTCATGCTCATGGTGGCCATCCATCTGTTGGTGCGAGTCCCGTAAGCGATTCAGATTTACGACATAACACAATAGGACACACCGAGCTCAGGCTCCAGTTTTCCGAGAGCCATTGGAGAAAATGGAAAAAGGATATGTCTTCAGGAACATACCATTCACGAGGGAAATGGTTAAAGTCGAACTTGACGAGCTCCGCCACAATCCCTGGTCGTCTCGAGACTCCTACCCTAGTACACATATCCCAAACATTGCGCCTGAGAAAGTCATAGATGCGTTTGCCGTCCCCTACGTCACCAACCCAATGCTGGTCACCGGGCGGAGATCTATTGTGTGTGGAGATAGAACAATCTGATCAAAGGTCAGCACCGCAGAACATGGAAAGGAGAATACTCACATTCAAGTTTGCATTCCGACCGAAGAAGGTCGTTGTAACGGCGGAGGGCGAGTATTGCGATGTCATGACGGGCTTGATGCATATCAAGGGCAAATGACTGGGATCGACTTGGATCTTGAAGGAAATCCGGAAATGACTTTTGGAAGAAGGCAAGAGGCTTTTCATGGGCCAATTTTGAAGGGGGGACATCAACGACAGAGTGTAGATTGCGAAGAGCTGAGTAGAAGGCATCTCCACAAATGCCAAGAAATTGGCCAACTTTGGAGACTCTCTCAAAATAAAGGGTGTGAAACGTGATTGATTTGTAGGACCGAGAAAGAATGTTCTTGCGCTGTGAGGCATCCAGGTAACATAAAATATAAATTATAAATTACGAGTGATGTAGAATGACAGAACTCGATACTGCGTAGGCTGGGAGAGAGGGGCGGGGCTCTCTTCAAGCCCCGTTGACCCTGGGTGGTGAGGTCGAGGAGGAAGCACGGTCGGGTCACCCGGAACCGTACACCTCTCAACTGCACCTGTATCGAGTCCAGTGGTGAGGAAACAGGGGAAGTAAGGATTATTGACAAACATACTGTAGTGTCTACGACAAGCTATAACATTCTTTTATAATATATATATATATAAGAGCTCACCTCAGTGTCACGCGAATATATCATGAACGACTGAGGCTCGCTATTGTTCTTTGCATTTTGTCTGTTGTGGAACAATATAAACTGTATAGTTGGAGAAGCGGAACACCAGAATAAGGAAGTTAGTAAGTATTCCGGTGGGCATCGCTACTGTCTACCTTTTGTGGTAGTTAGAATGAATTGAAAAAAGGAATAAAGTGAAGGTAAATTGTGATTAGTTTGAGGCTTTGGCCGTCGCACCTCACCAACAAGGATGTAAGAAGGGTAAGGGTGGGTGGGTTTTGAAAAGGATGCTAGATATTGCGTGGTATCCACGCGAAATTGAAGGCTGGCAAGCGAGGGAGGAGGGTATCTAGATGATTACATTCTGCCAGACCTTGTTTAGAGTCTGCGATGTTTTCCTCGTTAATGGTCTTGATCTCTCATTCTCGCATCGCGTTGGCTATCCTACATGGGAATGAACAAGAGCCCCTCCCTTGTGAGTCGACTCCTGCGGTGTTTGTTGTCCCCAAGAATCT
The DNA here is from genome assembly GCA_023014365.1 of Lepiota brunneoincarnata. Classification (NCBI taxonomy): domain Eukaryota; kingdom Fungi; phylum Basidiomycota; class Agaricomycetes; order Agaricales; family Agaricaceae; genus Lepiota; species Lepiota brunneoincarnata. Next base: position 607,216 of record JAEBUN010000022.1, on the reverse strand, counting down.
GCAGGCACGAGTGCAAGAGGTGGATAAACTTCTCCGCACATGCAGTACCCATGTTTCAGGCGCAAGGCTGACCTGCGATCCTTTTCAAGCTCGAAGCGGAACTTCGACCGGTTCTTTCCCACGCCGATATCGTCAGCAAGGGAGATAGACATGTTGCTGACCTGTCACAGCCCAAGGACTGTTCTTCCTACCCATTGAAATATTAGGTACTTAGTCATCCAATTTATCTACATGGATCGATCCCTCATAATTCCTTTCCGTTGGACCGTCTGTTTTTGATCGTGGTATAGCTCAGTGCTCCATAAGTCCCTTAACCCCCCCTAACTTAGGACCATGTTTGTACGATACTACAGACAGCTTTGCCTAATCACACATTGGTAGTGGTGCTTCTTGACAACCCCTTCAGGGCGTCAATGAGGACGAATAGAACGAATGGAATGGTGAGCGAGTTTCTCATGTGTTCAGTCCTATACCTATCCCGCTGAAGATCTGCCAAGGTCAGGCCATGACTTTATGACTCGAGTCTGAGCCACCACTTGACAGGGTCACAAGATTCTCATTCACAAGCAGGCTCCAAGAGATATGGTTGGTTTCAGGTCGAATGGCGCCATGGACCCACTTTAGAGGGGCACCACAGCGTACCACGACTTTATTATATGAGCTGATTCAGTAACAATGCTTTCCGTGCCTGGTCACTAGGACAACTTCGCTGCCTCGCTTTAGGTGAGAGTCGTTGCGTATTAACTCCCCTTCCAGTGAATGTTATAGACCGGAGCCTGTCACAGATTGGAAAGAACTTTCGCCCTCTCCCTCAATCGGATAACAAAGATTGCCGATAAAATGAACGAGGAGCAGCTTGAAGTGTTACATCGTTGGGTACTGAGGAAGCTGGGTTTATATATGTTATTCCCTGCCTATCTTTCGCAAGTTGAGGCGTCTTAAGTGTTCAAGTCTTCCATCTAGCACAGTACCTGATATCGCTTGAGCCCAGGCCTACTATTGTATCGCAGCTCGCCTTTATTGAAGTTCAAATTCGGCTACATCCAGGTGATTCCGAAGCCCGTCTTTGGCTCACCTGTGCGCCAGTGCGCCCCTGGCCGCGCTAACAGGTTGGTCATCTCGACCGCCGCCACCGGACTTCGTTGACCTGTTCCCTAGCCATTGGTTCCATTCTAAGTGGTCGGATGAGCAGCCGTGGATGATTTATCCTTGGTTTCATGCCGATAGTCATGGCTGGTAAGCTAATATTCTACCTGCCCTGTGATCACCAGTAACCATTGGATTGGACCATGAAGGATTCATTATTACCATCACAGCAAGTAGTAATAACGTTTGCTATGCAGGCCTGTTCCTTGCAGGGATTTGGGTGTGGGTTCCCATCTTGCTGCCAAGCTCGACGAGTAAATGTCCTTTCCCTGTAGATTCCCATGCTTGCTCTATATCGTCGCTATGCTTGCTAACAACTACAGTGGAAATTGTAAGCAAGCACCGTCTCTGGGCCTTCAACTCACATTGGGAAATTGTGGGCACACAAAACACCTGAGCACTGTTGACTCGTCCATCGGAGAATTGTAGCAACCTTCCTTTGTACGACGGGTTTCTGAAGCCGCTTCCTTCACAGGTCCGATTTGTTCGCATTAAACAAACACAAGCCAGCGACCTCGTTACATCAGAGGACAGGGCATCGTCCTCGCAATGCTAGTATTCTGCTGGCTTGTGGTTGCATCGGGCATATCCGTTTCATTTCATTGCAGCACCTCGAACATTGCCGCTGCTGTCTCCGAGGACAGGGTTTACTGCTGGCACGAAAACAAGGCCCGATGGGAGGGTAAAAAAGATGATAACCACGTCAAGGATAAGGCATTGGCGGAGTCTGTAAAAGATCAGGGCACCTATTAGGACAGAGATCCTGCCTTTCGGTGTACATTATGAGCTAGGATAAAATTATGTTTTGCAGTAGCGAAATTTCATTCCCTCCCACCCGACCGCCTAGCTGCACCAAGATGTTGCTTAAGACCTTTGGATGGTGTTTGACGTTTGTGACCCAGGCGTTTCGCCTTTTCGGGCTTCTGCAACAGGAAAAACTCCGACTGATATAGCAGTAACCCCGACGTCCCCATCCCCCGTACGGGAAGCGTTTTGAAGGAGTGTGTGCTAAAACAATTAGCAAGGCATATTGTGATAAATAGAAGTGCGGGGCCTCTTTCGCGATGGCGCATGGTTTGCATTCTTGTACTCCGGAGACGACAGAGGGCTGAAATAATCAGTTCCGTTGGATGTCCGATTGAGATGCCTTTCCCATTGCACTGCTCCTCGTCATGAGTCTTGATGTCTGTACTGATCTTCATTCCATCTCGGGTGAACCCCACCAGTCCAACGGGAAGGGAATAGACCATGGAACCAAACTTCTCACCGCTCCGATTTGGCTAGTGATATTAGTTATGGGAGCAGGAGGAATGAGGAAAGGGTGCGCCAGGTGGAAGCTCGACAACAAGTTTGATCTCCCAAAGGACAAAGAAATCACCTTGCTCATGGTTCGAATGGGGTTTGAACCCATTGTGAAACACCACATACCCCAAAAAGGGGCTTATGATATCCCCGCGAGGGACAGCGATAGCCTGTGGGAGGGCATAACCTAAGGACAGTCGTAAACTACGACTGTCCTAACTCGTTAGGATGGAGGTATTCGCACGAAAGTGCGGTGCACGAGAAGTCCGAGGTTCATTTTTCACGCGCGACCACTTGGCACGTCATGTCACCTGTGACAACCGATGTCACATTGTATACCTGACCATAAACCTAAGCACTATTAGATAGGATCTAAGCTACTCCAGAGTACAGAGTGATCGTACTATAAGAGAATTAGGGTAAAAGAGCAATAATATAGGGTTCAATCAGTAGTGTCTGACCTATCACGACCAGCATTATCATCACCATCGCCATCACATGATGAGGATCCTGGTAGTGATGGCGAGTGCAAGACAGGCCTAACTCGAATGAGAGCTGACGGTTGACAACAATTGTATTTCGGATAGGTCTAAGGAAAGAGACGTTTGGGCCTCAACAGCCCTTTTATCTACTTGGTATGTTTATTTACCACTGCAGGCGAGAGGAAAGAAACAAACATAAAGATAATATCATACTTTACGGTCCCACCCGATTGACTCGTCACATCGAAGTCACATCCTTGCCGAAGTGATGGCCGAAGGCAGACGTGCACCAAGGACGACGCATCGTTGCTTGTTATGACATCAACGGTGCAGTGATCTCATCTTCACACTCCGACATCGGATTCTCCTCGAAGTGTGACAAATTCCAGCTTTCCGTATCTCAACAACCTTTGTGTATTTTTTGACAAATCAAGTTGGAACATGGTATTAGTATTGTAGTTAATTCGTATCCCAAATTTGGTGAGAGTCCAAAAGGATTAAGGGAGAAAGCGGCAATCAGGGGGGACCGCCAATCAAGGGTAAAGTACGGTAGAGGGCACATGAGTGACGGAAGATAGCTGATACACTACACACCTCTGTTCTTCTTATTTTCCAAGTCAATTATATCCTGAGCAAAGTCCTCCAAGCTAATGCAGCGGTGAGAGGCAATTGGAATGAGGGGAGCTGAAACATTGAACTCGAGGCACTGGCAAATCTTGCCGTACTAATGGTCCCTGATAAAGGCATTGATCCCATCAATACTGAAATCCCCTATGTCGCTATGCCAGGGGTTCTGCATCATTAAGAGTAAGTCAATGGTCCGTCCGGAACATCGATAAAAAAAAACTTGCCTATCTATGGTATGCGTTATAGGGTCAAAGAGCATGGTCTTAAACCACGTCCCGGTTGATGCAAGTCCAGTCGCTGCGCACAAGCTCTAAAAGGAATTCCGTGTTGAGAGGTGAGTCATTTTTGGTGGAACCGAAAGCGCGAACTTTCTTCTGGCTGGGAACACATCCAAGTCTGCACTTCTGAGTCTCATCATCTATCATAGCTAGGCAGGGTTCAGATCTTCAATCACATCCGGTATTGGATGTATGGGGATATAAACCCATTGTGACCGTTGATATGCATGGGAGTCGAGAACCCATCATTGTTCAATGGCATTTCATGCTTAGTTGCAGTTCCAGAAGCCACACAAGTTGAGATGCCTGGTATTTTATCTGAGGCAGTCAGGCCAGATAAAGCACATCTGTCATGGTATAGCAACAAGTTTAGCTTTTCAGCGACAGAAATTTACAATACTCAGTTCACCTCTGTTATCTGCCAAGACAGCGTGGGAGGTGTATATGACAATGGGACGAGTTTCTGATGCTCCTAAACTTTCTTACTTGCTAGATAATCTCTCCTCGAGAATGTTTGCTTAATACATGTGTTGGGATTCATGAGTACCCTATCTGACATGAGTAATCATTCGGAGGAGGTATTATTCCGCAGGGCGGTTAGTCAGCACCAAATTTGGACAACGACAAAATTGGGGGGGAGGAAATCGATTTTATTTTTATTTTTTCGGCCTTTCGCACTCTCATGTCTCTGTTATGTCGTTCAGCCCGACTGTTGGGGTGGAAATCACTGGTGCAGGAGACAGATGAGGCAGCCAGCCATCTGTATACTCAGTGGTTGTGACGGGTGACGTGACGTGCCAAGCGGTCGCGCGTGAAAAATGAACCTCGGACTTCTCGTGCACCGCACGAAAGACATGACTAAAAATATGCCATGGGTTGGCCGTCACGCTATACGATGCCCCCCGGTGCAGAGTGGCTGAGGGCCAATTGAGATGAAATACCATCGCACGCAGTATGATGAAAAATTCTTTCGAGTCACGCCGAATCCAAAGACAGTCACAATGTCATTCAGTCTCTTGGATGATTGGAGGGGGATTTAGAACTCCAGGACACTTGGCCTGTTATTTCCCCATTCGATGAAGGGTGATGTGATGTGACGCCTTCGGCTGCAGGCACGGGGTCCGAAGAAGGTTTAAAAGAACCAGACGCAGGGCGAAAGCTGACGAGAGGTGATAGCAAGTACGAAGTCATGAACACATATCAACAATATAAATGTCGGTCCCAGATGACTTTTGTTGTCTGGGCAATCCAAAAGGAGCGAACCCCACAAGAATACGATGGAATAGCAAAGTGCCTGAAAGTTGCAATGTGTACGCAAGAACAGCTGTATAATAGTTACAGTCAAGGTCGTAGTCATTCAAACTCATGCATCTAGGTTCAGCAAAACCCCTACATCCACACATGGACGTCCTGTGCTGAGACTACTCATGAAACCCGTTCGGGACCACAAGCGGCCCTCGCACGAAGTCACACAGCAGACAGGATTTGCATGGTCTCAGTGTTCAGGGGGAAAGAGGGTGAAAAGCTGGTGCTATGTCTAATAACTATGAGGTCCATATAATAACGGAACGGGAGCTGAGGTAGCCGGTTACATCAGGGCTAATACAGTTCGCTCCCCCTTCCCAATCCAGAACGCCATCACCTTATCGTCAAGCGAGGGGACGGCTTGATTGCGGTGATGTAGTGAGAAAAAAACAAATAATCGGTATTTAGTGATCAGATCCGAAGGGAAAGAGTCACGAAGAGGTAAGCGCGTCGTGAATTGGTTTGCAAGAGATCTATCCACTACCGCTGAGGGGTGAAATCGGATGAGGTTATGGTCATGGTGGTCATCCATCTGTTGGTGCGAGTCCCATAAACAAGTCAGATTTACGACATAACACAATAGGACACACCGAGACCCATTTGAGAAAACGGGGAAAGGTTTCGTTTTGATCATAACTCGATAGGCGAGGAAAATGACTAAAGTTGAACTTGACAAGCTCCGCCACAATACTTGATCGTCTCGAATTTCCTACCCTAGTACACATATTCCAAACATTGAGCCTGACAAACTCATTGATGCGTTTGTCATTCCCTGCGTCACCAGCCCAACGCGGGTCCTCAGGTGAAGATTCGTTGCATGTGGAGATAGAACAGTCTGATCAAAGGTCAGCACTGCAGAACATGGAAAGGAGAATACTCACGTCCAAGTCCGCATTTCGACTGAAGAAGGTCATTATAACGGCGGAGGGCGAGTATTGCGATGTCATGGCAGGCTTGATGCATATCAAGGGCAAATGACTGAGATCGGGTTGGATCTTGGAGGAAATCCGGAAATGACTTGTGAAAGAAAGTAAGAGGCTTTTCGTGGGCCAATTCGGAAGGGGGGACATCAATGACAGAGTGTAGATTGCGAAGAGCTGCGTAGAAGGTATCCTCACAAATGCCAAGAAAGCGTCCGACTTCGAGCACCCTTTGAAAATGGGTGGTCGAACCCTGCTCCCAGAGATATCTATAGGAGCGAGAAAGAACGTAAAATGCAATGATCTGCTTAGTGGTGGGAAGGACGGATGGAGGAACACGAAGCATGATCTGTGTGTAGAAGGCATCCAGCGCCTCCAAAGGTGTCATCTTGTCCCGCTCCCCAATTGCATCAAGATACACGAGACATATCTCCAGCCGCGTGTCGGGCGATGGGCTCCCTTCACCAATGAAGTTGAGAACAACCGACGCAAGGATCGGAAGTCCTCCGACCTTCTGTGACAGCAGCTGCAGTTTGGACTCTGTCGGCCATCGCGCCCGTGTCTGACCCCGAGTGAGATCCCACCCAATCTCATCGTGAATCTTCTGCAGTCCGTCTTTGAGGATATGGTATACGTCCCGGACATCCTGCTCGGCGTCGCAGGTGATCTCCTTACGCTCGTAATCAATTGGAGGATCTGCCCTGGCGAATGCGCGCTTGAGGTGCCACTCAGGACGGCTGCAAATCAGCCACAGCAGTGGGCAGGGACTGTTGGCCAATTGCCGAACGTAGTCGCCGATGAGAGTAATGAGCTGACATTGGGCAGCCTCATCGCTGCACTCGTCGACCCCATCGACGACGACAACGAGAGGTTTACAGGTGGTGTTGGCGGCAGATTGCTGAGCTGCCAAGAAGGTGAATGGTTCGACGATGAGCTTCCGAAATTGAATAGAGAGCGTCTTGTCGAGGATGGCGGGGTCACCAGACAGAATGCGGGTGATCAAATGGTTGTACCCCGCATTCCTGCTGGCGAGTTGATAAGCGATTGTGGCGACGATACCCTTGGGACTGTCACGGTTCTGCAACTTGGAAAAGAAGAAGGATGCTCCAAGCAGACCAAGCTCTTGACAATGCTCTGCAAACGTTTGAGCGACAGC